>JAVJIF010034456.1:0-118847 GCA_038442645.1 Agave tequilana
AACGGGAAACTGCTATCAAATGAACTTAATTTGTTAGCAATACAAATATGTTCTAAAGCATACTCTATAAACTACGAAGAAATAAACTTGAAGCAACAAAGTGACCATTAAGTAAATACACAGGTGCTAACAGCATAAAAAAGAAAAGGGAGAAAATGAACAAATGCAAAAAAACAATCTAAAGACACTCATCTAACAAGTGAGTTGTCTTGACTCAAGAGATTAAAAAAAGAAGAAAGTATTAAACAAAGAATAACATACATATATAAAAATATATCATATAGAACAATTGTTTAATTAGTTAAAATTTCACAACTTTTAACAACTCTTTAACATCTCAGAACAAGAGCATAATTGATTTTCAAGAAGCAACACGTACGTATTAAATTGTAAACGTGCATATAATTTAGTTATATCTTTTCAGATACATTGAAAACAGCTTTGAGTAATGCATAGGAAATCAGATTAAAGTGACAAATTGTAAGATACTCTCTCTCTCTCTCTCTCTCTCTCTCTCTCTCTCTCTCTCTCTCTCATATTTTATCCCCCTTCCATGTTCATGATGGAAATGTTTCAGCAACGATTCAGAAGGAAAAGATTATTCACCATGTATGATGGCAGCATTCATGGAAAAGAGGGGGGAAAATATATTAAAAAAAGAAAGAAAGGATAAACCAAGCACCCCTTCAAGAAACAAAAGGTGGACAGATCACAGTATAGACCATTACACAAGGGCAGTACAAGGCAAAAACTAACAGCTTTATAGGAATAGTAAAATAAGATTTATGAAACAAACTACTGGGGTAAACCCCGTCCTATTCACACCGCTAGCATAACTTAGGCTGATTACATCATCCCTTGTATAAGTAAACTCAAATGATGACCAGAGCAGCTTCAAATTATTAAATGGAAATGCTAGTCAAAGATGGGATGTCTAGAACATGCAAATTCGCTAGAATTAAAATCCAAGAGTCATATATTAAACAACATATCATGAAAGAAGTTTATGGCTAACAAGTCAAGGAACCAAATTCAACGTCGTATCAAGGTTACAAGCCAAAGAAGATAATTTTCCGCCTCAATAAGATACAAAACTTTATTTTGATATCTTCTTCCAAACAAGTAATTTTAGCAGAAGACAAGAAAACTTAATTGGCAGAAGTGAATAATTAAAACGAACAAGAAAAACTTAATTGGCGGGAGCTAAATTATCTTTTTTTCCAGTACACCATCAGTCTAAATGGCAAAAAACACAAATAGCTACAAAGCCACTATTTTAGAAACTAATTTAGAAGAAATGGCATCAAGCAACATGGACACTATCAAGTAAAGAAAAGAGAACTCAAGTGAGGAAAGGATAAAATAGATCTAGCGGAAATTATATGAGATCAATTTGCATTATTATCCACCATGCAATAACCAACTAGACAATCAAAAGATACATTGATGACTTGTACGTAAAATCAACATTATTCACTAGTGGTCTCATAGAGAATCATTTCAAAAACCAACTTGCCATAAATGTAACAGTCTCCTCACTAGCAAGAATAATAGAAGTTAACTATCTCTAAAGAAGAATCTTGCGCTACAGATATTGAATAAGATCTAAAATTCCATACAATGGAACGCTTCATACAGCAATGCCATTTTAAACATACAATGATGGTAAAGTACATTCTAAACAGCAGCATGCAGTAGAAGAAATCAATACCTCTCCAGCCTTAACAGTAATAACATGCGGGGTAAATCCAGTCCCTGCTGACCCTGCAAGTGATTCTCCAGATTAGGACTTAAAGAACATAAGCTTCAATATACTTATATTGATTCACTAAAATGCAAACAAGAACCTTCTTAAAGTCACAGCTTTCGGAGGGAAAATAGAAAAAGAAAGAAACATTATTAAAGGCTTCAAATAATCTCCCCAATAAATAGATCCAACAACAGCAAGCATTACAAATAACATTAATAGCAAAGACAGTCACTATATCCCAATTTTTATCACATCTATTTTATTAATTAGCAAAAAGAAAAGAATTATTATTTAAACATCTGGCAAACAAAAATTCTACACCATTTATTAATAGAGTCCCAAATTTAATTATTAACTTCATGCATCTAACCCTATGCACTCAACAGTCCAACAACAGTTCACTTAGCAAATTCATGGATTTGGCACCTGAAAACAGTTAACAAATTTTGTGAGTTATCAATTACCAGAAATTTCTAAATTATTTATTACCACAGTAACAAGAACAAGGGTATAAAAGTAATTTCATACACTTCATCTCCTGCATGTCAGATTTGCCAAAATAATCATAGTTCCCATAAGAATCAAACAACCTTCTTAGTTTCTATACGCTATGGACAGAGTGAACTATGTTATCCTCCCATCCTCACCACTAAGACCCCCCCATATTTCTATCAGTGCTCAAATAATAACTGTGAACAAAGGTACAAAATTGAAATAACCACAACTCAAAAAAAAAAAAAAAAAAAATTAAACTTTCCAAAACTGTCATTCATATAAAATTCCATAACATGGCAGTAGAGAGGCAAGGTCATGAGATTACCCAGAGCAGCCATCTGCAGCTTCCTCCCAGAACCGGGAGGCCTGCCCTTCTTCTTCATGGCATCAGCTGAAGCTGAAGAAGGAGAGAATCCTCCAGCCCCGCTGCCAGGTGGGCCCGCCGAAGGGGGCGAAACTGGGGTCAAGGCAAGAGCCATGGTACCATCAGGCCCATATTTCCTCGGCCTGCCTCTCTTCCTTTTCATAGGCTCACCCATATTGATGTTAAGCCCATGAGGAGGGGAGATCACCGGAGACAGCCCATTGCTGCCTCCGGTGGCCCCACTACTACCGCCGTTACCTCCAGCACCACCAGCAGGAGCACCACCAGCTCCTCCTCCTCCTCCTCCTTGATAAGAAGGAGGCTGAGGAGGGGGAGAGGTAGTTGTTATAGGCTTATAGACGGCGGTGCCGTCAGGAGTGAAGGTGAGCCGCATATTTTGCATAGACGGCGGAGATTGGACAGTGGGTTTCTGCATTACGACAGAAAAGGGCTCCCTGTTGGCCATGACTCCAGTCTCAGATCTCACTTCCATGGCTCAAAGGAGCAAATTTTACACACCAGAACCCAAAATTCTAGCTAAAATCAAAGAATTGGAGCGAATCAGAAGAGCAGTCACAGTTGCTTGCAAAAATTGGATAATTTTCGCTTTTCCAGGAGATTTTTGCAGCTAAAAAGTAGGATTTCAGCTATTTCCTCCCTGAACAGTGATGGCAACAGTAGACCAGAGGAAAAAGATGAGATTTTTAAATAGAATATCTACTGGAAACCCTTGAAATGAACTGGGGCTGCGAAACACTTTCAATTTGAAGCAAGCAAGCAGTGAAACTAACTCATAAAAGGAAATTTTGGAGTTTTTTTTTCCCACAAAAGACTTAAATTTCAGCTATTTTTCCGACAGTAATGACTAGAAAAGGGAGAGAAAGAGAAGACCAAAGAAGGAAATTTTACAGGCAAGATCTACTCAACAGCACGAGAAATGAGCTCAGATCAACAAAACCCTAAACCCTAGACTCCAAAATTCAAACTTTTACCTCAACCTACAACAACAACAACAACAACAACAACAAACAGTTTACAGCACTGGTACAAAAGAAACGAAATAACTAAAGCTCGAGCACTAAATAAGCTTAAAAAAAATCCCTAAATCCACTAAGTACCCATGAAAAAACCCAGAAATTAGAATACCCAGCTGCCAATTCCTCCCAAATTCCTCCTTTTTTTGAATTTCGCCGTAAATTCCCGAAATCGGCGGTAATTTTGGAGAAATTGGCCAGGAAAAATAGAAAAATAGTGAAAATTTTACGAAATTGGGGATTTTCAGAGAAGAAAAAAAATAAAAACCCTAATCCTAGACTGAGGAGCTTGAGAACGGTTTTCAGACAATGGGGCGAATTTCGATGCAACTAATATATGTAATTATATACTCTTTTGATTTTTTGCCCCTTTGTTAATTTCCAAGAACCCCTCGAGGGGAGAGGGGCTTTTATTAAAAATTAGGAAAAAGGCAGGTAAAGCAGGCCGAAATTGCTTTCGCCCAGAAAATAATTTAAAAATAAAGGTAAATTGCATATTCTAAAATACCCCTTGTTTTTTCTTTATTTACCCTTTCTTGCTCCTGTAATCTGTTATTAAGAAAGAATAATGATCTTCTCTCTTGTCCCCCAACTTTTGTTTTCTTTGCTTTGTTTGCTTTTATGGAATGTGATGGCTCTTTGACTTGTATTATGGCTTATATATGGAATTATGGGATCATTGCATTGACAAGTATTTTATCTGGATGAGGTTTTTGCTTAATTTTTGGCAACAATTTTTTTTTTTTGAAAGATGAATTAATTTTATTGATGATAAACTAGAGGTACATACACAAATCAGGAATGAAATCCAGGTACATTACCAGTTTATCTAACACAACTCAGACCAGCACAAATCATTAAAAGACTATACAGGTCACAAAGTTGTTGTAGCGTCCTCGATAATCTTGACAGGCAGGAGAGTCTTCATTGCTATTGTCGTGGAATCGCGTAGCAGTGCAGCAATGTTTCCTGATAGACTTCTTGTCAATATTGACATAGTCATCAATATTTACATAAATATAAATTTTTATAATATTAGACTAGATTATTTTGTGGTATTAGTAGGATGGGCATAAAATAAAATATAAGAATTTAGGTAATGTCAAGTGTTCCTTTGGCATAGTCAAAAAATTAACACCATGTTGCAGCTTATTTTCTCGAAAAACAAAAAACTAAAACAAAAGTAAAAGTTGGGTGCTTTGACGAAGCCATTGTGGTAGAATATTTATTTAATTGTATATATTTCGTAAAAAAACAGGTTTTTTTGTTTTGATTAGTGAGCTATTTGGAATTTTTTTGTGAAAACTTTAGCGCGTAATTACAAAGAGACTAACCAACTGCACTGCAAACCGCATTTCATTACAAAATTAGGATCAGTAAATGAGACATGATTAGATAAATTGAAGAGTGGTCATCTGCATGCTCCACAATTTTTTTTTATGTTTTCTTTGCGTCGACACTCGAAATCTTTCTTAATTTCGTATTCATTTTAGAAATCTTCATATTTCTATATCGGACCACAAATCTTATAAGTTTGGACAAAACAAACCTCCTTTAGTTGTTATCTATTTTTTAACGAAAGCCTGGTGGAATACATTTTACCTCAAACTTATTCAGAAACACATCCACCCTCTCTTTCTTTTCACACTCTCTCTCCTTACTCTTTCTCCTCCTCCCCTCTCGCTGCTGCTCTATCACCCGCTTCGTCGCCGTCGCCGCCGTTTGCGTCGCCCCCAAACGCGCCCGCCTCCTCGCGCTCACCCGGTCGGAGATGACCGAAGACGGCTAGAGTTAGGGTTGAGTTGAAAAGAGAGTGAGTTTGTTGAGAGAAAAATAGAGAAAAATAAGGGTATAATGGTAAGTTTACATGTTATTTTAGAAATATAAATTTAAAAAAGAGAATATTTCAAGAATATTTTGATTTATAAACAGAAAAACTAACAGATTGGGGTTTTGTCTAAACTTAAAAAAGTCAAGGATCGGAATGAACAAAATAAAATTTTGACAGTGAATACAAAATTAAGAAAGATTTCAGGTAACGATATGAAAAAAAAGACCCTTTGATTTAAAGCATGATCAAATATCAAATTACTGCATTGTATGAGTCATGAAACCCTAATAATTGGCACCCGAAAAATAACTAAATAAATGACACTGGTTACCTACCATTGCCGGTTAAAGATTGGATTATCAACAAAATGGGTGAACAACAAGTACTGCTTCCTGCACAAAAATAATAAACAAAATGTTTCTCAAATACTCTTCGACCATTTGGTCTCTCTAACCTCTCTACTTTATTTCTGACTTTTTTGGCGTGATATTATACTAATGACAACAGGCTTATCTCTAATTAAAAAAAACAAACACCCCCATTAATTAATTATTAAATAATATTGTGGATAAGTATGAAATCTTTTTTTACAAACTTGGACCACACTCCTCCTTGGAAAAAAAAGCCTAATTTCCAGAGAGAGGAATCTTTTAATGAGGGAGGAAAAAGACGAAGGGCCTTTAAACAAACTATTTTGTGAGAGAGAGGTGGAGGCAATCAAAATCAATCCTTATCTTTTTTTTTTTTTATTATTCATTTTAATTAATTAAGGGATGCATTAGTCCTGATAACAGCCATATTCAGAGAGAAATATTACATTTGAATAATCTGAAACAAGGGCTGTTTGATTGCAAGGAAGTGGGCAAAAGTAAGAAAACAGGGAAATATAATTACTCACTTTCCTATCTATCCAAACACCAGAAAGGAAAATAAAAAATCCTTTTTTCTTTTCTCTTTTCTCTTTTACACAATCATTTCCCTCACTTCTAGAGTGCTACAGTTAATTTTGTGGTCATGTAAATCTCATTTGTAATAAGTTGCAGCGCAAGACAGTTAATTTTTTGATCATGTAAATCTCACTCGCATTCTAATTACAGTCCATTTTTTATTTTTCTTAATTAATTTTTTTTAACATTTATGGTTAATTTTTTTCACTTCCACTTTCACATTACCATCCAAACACCGGAAAAAGCAAAACATTTTCCAAACCACACTTCCCAATAACATCCAAACACCGGAAACTTACAACCAATTCTCAAGTTTCAAAGGGAATTATTACCACTTCCTCAATTCCTCACTTCCTCACTTCCATCCTTAACCAAACAGGCCCAGCTTCAATTCAAGTAAATCTTAACTTTTCCACTGAGTTTGGATTTGCATGTTGGATCTTGTAGGATCCGACCCGAATACGACGCGGACCCGACTCCTAATAATGATGTGTGCAGTTAATAAAAAGGGTGAAAATAGCATGGGGAAGGATGTCAAAAGAGAAAGGTGTGAACCTATGAAGTTAGGTACAAAAACAATGGAGAGGGGAGTCCTAAGGGAAAAGGACAAATGCCCTCCCATGTGACTTCCATCTCCATTTCATTGACCTCATTACTCAACAATACCATTTCAAATGACAAAAGCAAAAGCAACCAAGATTCTCATGAGACCATGATCACACTTCACTGTTCTCTTTATTTAGTCACATATTATTTGCTCTGATTTTTTTTTTTTGTCTGCCCTAAAAAAAAAGAATTTTATCTTTTTCAGATTTGACCTAGTTTTAGGATTTTATCTTTTTCAAGGGCAGCTTAGTCCACAGCTAATGGTCTGTGGTCCAGAGTTGGAATATTTCTTCTTGGGTCCAGAGTTGCATAATTTTGTTTGTGGTCAGAAGTTGCAAAATATTGCAATGCAAGATGTTATTGTCCCTTTTAATCACTATGAGTTAAGTGCTGAGAGTGAAGTTAAAGGTTTTTGATAAATTTATAATTTAGGGTGTTTTCTGTGATTTCATCCTTTTAACATATAGAATGCCTATTTCAAACATCAATATTCAAAGTGCAATTAGTATTTTTTTCATTTTCCTTGCGTGTTTAGAGTCACGAAATGGGAGGAAAATAAAAATGAAAAACTCATCTCTAACTTCTCTTATTTATTTTAAATCAAATGGGAAATAAAAAAACTTCTTTTCTTTTTTCTTTTTTCCTTTTATACCTCTCTTTTACATTATTATTTTTTTGCTTCTAGGGTGCTACAGTTAATTTTGTGGATCATGTAAATCTCACTTGTAATAAATAGCAGCGTAATGTATTAAATTTTGATGGCATGTAGATCTCTCTTGTAGTCAAATTACAGTTCAAAAAATGTTACTTAAAAATTAATATTTAATTTAATATTATTTTGTGGTGAACTTTATGATCAATTTTTTCACTTTCACTTTCACTTCCACTTTTATATTATTAAGTAAATACTGAAAAATACAATATACTTGTTCACTTACATTTTCACATTACAAACAAACACCAAAAAATTTATTTTTCAATTCTAATTTTTAACTATACTTTCACATTTTTCACTTTCATTTTTCACTCTCCCCTGCTTCCATAAATTCAAACACGCCCGGGTGTTGAAACTCGAAAAGAGAAAGAAAGCTGGGCTGACAAAATGTTTACCAAGCAAAGCTTTCTATTTGTTATCCGAATGTGAAAAAACTTTTATTTATTTATTCTTGTGGTTGATCTGAAATTAAATAAAAATATGTTTCTTGCGAAATTGTAGTAGATATTATTAAATAACTCTTAAATATTTTGAGAGAGCATAAATCTTAAATATGAAATGATATTGCACCCACTAAAGAGACAAAAATGAATGACTAAAAACTTATATGTTAAAAGTATTTTATCGAATATTAAATTAGCTTTTTTAACTTACCATGTTGTGGTAGCTTTTGGACCTTCCCATAGCGTTTTACACTTGCATACATCTCAACGTTCAAAAGTCCAAACATGCACTCTGAGTTTTTATGTAATATATTCAACTTAACACAAGCCAATACTTGGACAGCAAAAGGACACAGCTGTCCAGCCCTACAAAAACTTCAAGAGTTCAAATCATTTTGAAATTGACAAGTTTTCAAGCTTGGTTGTCCAATTAAATCCTAATAAAGTACTCAATATATTTATCATGCGATTAGATTAAGTTTTTTATATCACTTTATAAAGTTTCAGGCAGCAATCTACCCATTATCAGAAGATTTTAAACTTTAGGTATCATGAGATGCTTTGCAAGGTAAGCAATGCACCAATAGAGAAAGTTGTCAAGTCTTAGTTATACCTTGACTTTAAAAAGGCAAAAAAATTTGATAGGAATTCAATTTTTTCGCATTTTTGTGAGAGTATTTCTATTATTTTAGTGGGTGTCGCATCAATTTTTCTTAACAATAAGAAAATCAATTAAACACAATAACTTGAAATTTGCTGTGTGCAGTAATTTTTGAAAATTCAACTCTCAAATATTCAAAACAAACATGCCTACTGTGAGCGCCAAGAAAACAACTTGATGGTGACGGGGACTGTTGATAGGTGAAAAAAACCCACAATTTGTTTTTACCGCAAGATTTTTGTTCATCTCCACTTTTTTTGAGATACACAAAGCCTGGGGCAAGAGATTAATAATTTAAAATTGAAATGCATCACTTTCCTATTCATAATGTGACAGAATCACTTTTTCAAAATTAGAGAAGGACTGATATAATTAATTTGTTCCACATGATTTCTTGTTCAAAAGTTTAAAAGTGGTTGGAATTTGTCCACCAGAATTTGACCTTGGGGGAGCGAGCTAAAGGAACCTTTTGTATGTTTAATATTTATATGCCATTCTGAAATTAAGCATACAAGATAAGGACACATAATGTATATATATAACTTCACCCAGTGGAATCTTCTCATATTTCACGAAAAAAAAAGAAAAAGAAAAGAGAGGATAAATTGCGTATAACTCCCATATTATTCAGTTATTTGCAAATAATACCTTTATAAAAAAGTTTCCTACCCATTGCCTCCAAAGGAAGATTCACGGATTGTAACACCCCAATTTTTTTTTAAATCCCGAATTAATACTCAAATCCTAATCTAAGAGATTATACAGATTATCAGGGATGATTATTGAATTAAGTTTGTATATATTAGAGAAAATTTGAAAGTGAAATATTGTTGGATAATTACGAATACAAGGATATGGATATTGTGTATGTATACATGGATGTGGACATGTATGTGTATAAGGGTATTTTATAAAATAATAATAATAAATAATAATACCTCAAACAAGTGGAAAAATAAAGATTTTTTTTATTTTATTTTATTAGTTCTTTAAAGCAATGGTGGAGATGAGATCTTGGAATTAGAGAAGTGAAGTGGAGGGTGTAGATTTTATGGAATTTGAGAATGGTATTGAGGTGGCATTGTAACGGTCCCAGTTTAATAAATCCTCAATTTACATAACCTCCACTTACAAAATCGATTATCCTTATCATTTCCTTATTTCAAAAAAAAATTCAGCAGCACCTCCTTTGTAATTACTGGTCGGATATAATATCCAATACAGATATGATAATTTCGGCTAACAATAGCCTACTTATTCTCATTCCAACCATATAACTAAATCCAAAATCATCCACACAATCATGAAAGTATTTCGGCTTGACATCGCCTACTTATGGAGAAACATATCAATATGAATTCTAGAGTTTCTTTCTATTAATCCATAGAGTCTCAGAAATGACAACTTTCAACTTCACATGGTATCATGTTGATAAATACACTTCTTATTACTACAACCCAATACAAGATATCTCGAATGCCAACGTGAAATGAAACTACTACAAGGTTCCCCAAATATGTAATTATATATATACAAGATTAATAGTCTATATCAAGACCCACATTTATAATTCACAAACCCAAGTGTTCCAAGATGCAATAGTTGGATTGATTCAGGATGAACCCTACACAGCATAGCCCTGACCCCTGTCTCCAAGCAACCTGCAATATATCAGTCTGTGGGAGGGTGAGCTCGACAACTCAGTGAGTGAGTCAGGAAATAAATCAAGAAATGATAATATCTCAAAGAGAGAATATGAATATTCATGCAACGAAAGAAACCTGAACAGTAAGAAGGCAAGAATCAAAGGCATCCGATAGTTTAATAATTAAGGCCTCAGCCTCTAAAATTTCTGAGGACGGTCAGACTCTTATGATCGTATTCCCCAATTTCTTTCTTGGATTTTCATAATTATGTGCGATAAGGTCTAAGAGTTACATAACAAACTCTCTCGTCTTATGTGTACATAGTGTGTATTACCCACGTACCTTGTTTTTCACGCTATCATACATTAACCACAAGAGTTATGCCATAAACCTAGTTATTGCATTCAGATAACACTTACTTCACAAGTCATAATTATATAGCATACAATCATATCATATTTCTCATAATGCAATAACGCTTCACCCTTCAAGTAAAGCACGGATTCACATGCACATTTTCACCCAATATATGATATTCATTTCAATCAGCTAAACTTGTATTATGATGGTTTCATGTCATATACGATGACACAACCCTCATACCCCCAGTGTCGCATACACACATACACATTTGTATCACATATACATTTATTTTCAATCATTTATAAGGATTCAAATACATGTATATCATATCACCATTCAAGTACTGCATGGATTAACCCTTGCACTTTCACCCATCATATCATATTTCATTATCTCATATAACCAAGCAGAGCTTCACAGTCATGCATAAGGACAAGCATAGAACACTGTTCAATTTGAATAAGCACATCTTATTTCATGACACACGACCCATCTTATACCCCGTCTTCACACCTACCAGCTCCCGCTGGCCCCTTCCTACATGTAACACACACAATATCATACCCCGTCTTCACACCTACCAGCTCCCGCTGGCCCCTTCCTACATTTCACACAATATCATACCCCGTCTTCACACCTACCAGCTCCCGCTGGCCCCTTCCTACATTTCACACAATATCATACCCCGTCTTCACACCTATCAGCTCCCGCTGGCCCCTTCCTACATTTCACACAATATCATACCCCGTCTTCACACCTACCAGCTCCCGCTGGCCCCTTCCTACATTTCACACAATATCATACAAAATCATATTCACACAATTCCCAAGTTCGGATTCTTAACATGCTTATCAATTATAAGTGCTCCAACAGGTCAGCACTTAAGTGATAACATCTATTTCCATTCATGCTCTATCCAACTATTCATATTAGATATATTATACAAAACAAATCATTCTCATAAAATTCTTAGTTGACTATGACGATGTTATAGGGCATCTACTAACATCTCACCTTCTATGTTAAACAACTTTTAAACACTTTCAGCTGAACTTAGAAAAGTTAATGACTTGAGCAGTCTATACCTTTCTTTGCAATAAGAATATAGACAACATCTTATTTAAACTGAAGGTAGGAATGTGAACCTTCTTAACAGTAACAAATCTTTCACTTTTAACCCAGTGTCGGAATCTCTAAGAAATTATCATATGCATAGTAAAGTACGGATCTCATTCCACTTGGCACTAAACTGTACACGAAATTTATTGGTACCTTATATTTTTATGAGCCAGATAAGGACAGTCTGCTATCTGGAGTAGACACCACTATTAAACTTTTAGTAAAATCCTTCATGACTCATATTATGCTGATATCAAACTTTCGGGTATAACATAATTAAATCTTTTGTTACAAGGTCCTGATATTTTATCAGCTCTTCTATCACTTAGACTTCTTAGAATATTACCCAAGACAATTTCAGGTGTAGACGCTAGGAGTACAATCTCATCTACTTTATATACTAAAAATTCTAATGAAAGGAGGGCTTGAGTTTAATTGGGGAGATTTCCGTGTTCTCCAAATTTCTCTTCTAATTATATTTTAATTATAAAAGGGACACAATTTATCTTTGTGCATTAATGAACTTGAAGTTCAATTCCTACATGTTAAGGATTTGCAAAGCCTTTACTATAACAACAAGGATCACTCTAAACATCCCTCGATTTGCTCGTGATGTTTCGACAAGCCTCTATCACCTACATCCAACCGGAATGTGAATAAACTGTTGGGAGGTGGACTCGTATAGCTCTATATATATATCTCTTAAACAATATAACACATACTAAGTAGTTTGATGTTGCAGTGACCACCAGTCATGAACCTTTTGTTGACACAATTTTATGGCTCGAACTTTCCGGATAACCAACGGAGTTTTTATGATAACTTTCATTCTACGTATAGGAATAGAACGAGGAAAGATTTATTAGAAACTAGACTCCACTACCTTTCCAATGACCTATTACATGATAGGTTTTGATTAACCAAACTGCTCCAGAAATTCAAAAACCTATCAGCTGTGCTGAATTCTGCAGCATGACAGTTTTGACCAACCTTCAATGTTTCAGTCATAGCTTAAGTTACAGGTATCCGATGAGGGCATGGTATGAACTGTTGGAAAGTAGACTCGATTAGCTTTCCAACGGTATATTACATGACCTATTCCTTATTGAATATCCTTACGAAAGAAACCCAAAGATTCTGGTTTCAAATCTGGACAGACTTTAACAGATTAGTATTATTATTACCAAGTGCTTTGAACTACACACTTTCTCAACTTTTCCTCTTATCTTGCTTGTCCGCAGTCAGTCAGGTCACACGGACTTTCTGAGTATTAACAACTTGCACCAATTTAACGTTTCCTTTTTAATCAACATCTATAGAAGCATGCACGTTGGGCCTCAAGATAAAGTTATTATGTAATGGGAGTATCATGGCACTAATAAAAAAATTTCTACCACATAGCTCACATTAATTTCTAACAAATTAATTATATTATTCCAACGAACCATCTACCACAAATTAAGTTGCCACATACTTGGATTACGGATTCCTTGCTATTAATGCAAATTCGCATTTTTCATGACAATCAACAATCTTAACCATTGACTTTATTAGTTGAATTTATGTAGCTATTAATTCATAATTGTCCACCCATAATTAGATTTACCATACTACTTATTCCATCATCCCCTCCCCTTTACATTAAGTTGGATCGTGCCTCAACAAAGCCTAACACTCTCATATGAAGATATTTTGAGAGTGACACAAATACACCACAAAAATTAGCAAGGATAGCTTGAACAAGGTTATTTAGAACAACTAAAGTCGGTAAGCACCTAGGTATACGAATCTAGGAAATGAAATGTAGTCTAATTAAATTCATGAGTTCATCAAAATAATTACAATTAATTTGAAGTAAGAAACCCCCTTCACCACATGATATGCCCCCCCAATACAATATTTACATTCCTCACTAATATGCAATTAATTCAATTCAATAATCTCTACAACAAGTTTAGGCCACTATGTACTTTAAAAATCATGAAATCCCCAAAATGTATACATGCATAGTTTCAAAAGAAAAGATTTCTAATCAACTCAAAAATCAAGAGTTAGGGTTTCTCCGAAAATGTATTTTGAGAAAAGATAAAAGGGGGAAGACCCACTCACCCAAATCCGGTCCGACGACCACCATCCGGCAGCCCCTGGCCGGCTGCCGGCCGCCCAGTCGCGGCCTGGCCGGCCGCGGCTCTGCCTGAGCATGCGCGCGCACCTGCGCGCGCCGCTGCGCGCCGCCGTGCGCGCAGCCTCGCGCGCCACCGTGCTGGCGCGCCCTCCATCCCTGCCAAGAGAGAGAGAGAGAGAGAGAGAGAGAGAATTTGGGGGTGGTTGCGTGAGGGAGAGAGAGAGAAATTTGGGGTGGTTGCGTGAGGGGAGAGAGAGAGAGATATATTAGGAAAAAAAATTGCCACCGCATACACCTATTTCCCTTTTCACTTTCCCATTTTGCCACCTCACCCCACTCATTCCAAAGTTGCCTAAATTCTTGCCACCTCTTGCCCACTAGCTGCTTTAGGTCATTAAATATTTGTGTAACAATTATGGGAAGGGTTAATGTATATGGTAGAATACCACTACATGATGTGTATATATATACATATATTCATTCATTTTTTGAAGGCATATATATACATACCAACTATTTTATACAAATTAAATACTCAACAAGTTTTATTTCGCTTCGCACTAATTAATAAAAAAATCCTTTCTAATTATTTTGTTTAATACCTCAAATCTCAAAATTAGGATATTAAATCAGAATTTAATAATCCGGATGTTACATTTCTACCCCCCTTACAGAATGTTTCGTCCTCGAAACTTGGCATGCTTGAAACAGATAAGTATAAAATCTTCACATTCCTCCAATATACTTTAAAATCCTTTACTTCTATATAATATCCCTCTCGATCCTTTTTCTCAAGAACTTATTATCTCATGAACAACTTTCTACACTATATTCTTACGATCCGACTTAGTCTTAACTCGCTTGATATTTTAATCATTGCCTTACTCCAGTGTCCCATACCACTAGCAGCTCGTACTGAGGGCCCACACCCTCAGTCGAACACATCCGAATTATGGCATGTGGGTACCATAATCCGAACATAAGGTAGTGACCAAATATCCCGCGCTTCAGGATTAGTCATACACGTAAGAACTCCTACCCCCCTTTAAACCTGCCATATCAAACAACATATTCACATACAAAGAGAATACAATCATGCGTATCAATTATGACAATCAACCTAGCAATCTAATCCTCTTCCGACCACAACAATTCTAAGTCTAATACTCATTCTATAACCTGCGCTCTGATACCAACTGTAACGGTCCCAGTTTAATAAATCCTCAATTTACATAACCTCCACTTACAAAATCGATTATCCTTATCATTTCCTTATTTCAAAAAAAATTCAGCAGCACCTCCTTTGTAATTACTGGTCGGATATAATATCCAATACAGATATGATAATTTCGGCTAACAATAGCCTACTTATTCTCATTCCAACCATATAACTAAATCCAAAATCATCCACACAATCATGAAAGTATTTCGGCTTGACATCGCCTACTTATGGAGAAACATATCAATATGAATTCTAGAGTTTCTTTCTATTAATCCATAGAGTCTCAGAAATGACAACTTTCAACTTCACATGGTATCATGTTGATAAATACACTTCTTATTACTACAACCCAATACAAGATATCTCGAATGCCAACGTGAAATGAAACTACTACAAGGTTCCCCAAATATGTAATTATATATATACAAGATTAATAGTCTATATCAAGACCCACATTTATCATTCACAAACCCAAGTGTTCCAAGATACAATAGTTGGATTGATTCAGGATGAACCCTACACAGCATAGCCCTGACCCCTGTCTCCAAGCAACCTGCAATATATCAGTCTGTGGGAGGGTGAGCTCGACAGCTCAGTGAGTGAGTCAGGAAATAAATCAAGAAATGATAATATCTCAAAGAGAGAATATGAATATTCATGCAACGAAAGAAACCTGAACAGTAAGAAGGCAAGAATCAAAGGCATCCGATAGTTTAATAATTAAGGCCTCAGCCTCTAAAATTTCTGAGGACGGTCAGACTCTTATGATCGTATTCCCCAATTTCTTTCTTGGATTTTCATAATTATGTGTGATAAGGTCTAAGAGTTACATAACAAACTCTCTCGTCTTATGTGTACATAGTGTGTATTACCCACGTACCTTGTTTTTCACGCTATCATACATTAACCACAAGAGTTATGCCATAAACCTAGTTATTGCATTCAGATAACACTTACTTCACAAGTCATAATTATATAGCATACAATCATATCATATTTCTCATAATGCAATAACGCTTCACCCTTCAAGTAAAGCACGGATTCACATGCACATTTTCACCCATATATGATATTCATTTCAATCAGCTAAACTTGTATTATGATGGTTTCATGTCATATACGATGACACAACCCTCATACCCCCAGTGTCGCATACACACATACACATTTGTATCACATATAACATTTATTTTCAATCATTTATAAGGATTCAAATACATGTATATCATATCACCATTCAAGTACTGCATGGATTAACCCTTGCACTTTCACCCATCATATCATATTTCATTATCTCATATAACCAAGCAGAGCTTCACAGTCATGCATAAGGACAAGCATAGAACACTGTTCAATTTGAATAAGCACATCTTATTTCATGACACACGACCCATCTTATACCCCGTCTTCACACCTACCAGCTCCCGCTGGCCCCTTCCTACATGTAACACACACAATATCATACCCCGTCTTCACACCTACCAGCTCCCGCTGGCCCCTTCCTACATTTCACACAATATCATACCCCGTCTTCACACCTACCAGCTCCCGCTGGCCCCTTCCTACATTTCACACAATATCATACCCCGTCTTCACACCTATCAGCTCCCGCTGGCCCCTTCCTACATTTCACACAATATCATACCCCGTCTTCACACCTACCAGCTCCCGCTGGCCCCTTCCTACATTTCACACAATATCATACAAAATCATATTCACACAATTCCCAAGTTCGGATTCTTAACATGCTTATCAATTATAAGTGCTCCAATAGGTCAGCACTTAAGTGATAACATCTATTTCCATTCATGCTCTATCCAACTATTCATATTAGATATATTATACAAAACAAATCATTCTCATAAAATTCTTAGTTGACTATGACGATGTTATAGGGCATCTACTAACATCTCACCTTCTATGTTAAACAACTTTTAAACACTTTCAGCTGAACTTAGAAAAGTTAATGACTTGAGCAGTCTATACCTTTCTTTGCAATAAGAATATAGACAACATCTTATTTAAACTGAAGGTAGGAATGTGAACCTTCTTAACAGTAACAAATCTTTCACTTTTAACCCAGTGTCGGAATCTCTAAGAAATTATCATATGCATAGTAAAGTACGGATCTCATTCCACTTGGCACTAAACTGTACACGAAATTTATTGGTACCTTATATTTTTATGAGCCAGATAAGGACAGTCTGCTATCTGGAGTAGACACCACTATTAAACTTTTAGTAAAATCCTTCATGACTCATATTATGCTGATATCAAACTTTCGGGTATAACATAATTAAATCTTTGTTACAAGGTCTGATATTTTATCAGCTCTTCTATCACTTAGACTTCTTAGAATATTACCCAAGACAATTTCAGGTGTAGACGCTAGGAGTACAATCTCATCTACTTTATATACTAAAAATTCTAATGAAAGGAGGGCTTGAGTTTAATTGGGGAGATTTCCGTGTTCTCCAAATTTCTCTTCTAATTATATTTTAATTATAAAAGGGACACAATTTAGCTTTGTGCATTAATGAACTTGAAGTTCAATTCCTACATGTTAAGGATTTGCAAAGCCTTTACTATAACAACAAGGATCACTCTAAACATCCCTCGATTTGCTCGTGATGTTTCGACAAGCCTCTATCACCTACATCCAACCGGAATGTGAATAAACTGTTGGGAGGTGGACTCGTATAGCTCTATATATATATCTCTTAAACGATATAACACATACTAAGTAGTTTGATGTTGCAGTGACCACCAGTCATGAACCTTTTGTTGACACAATTTTATGGCTCGAACTTTCCGGATAACCAACGGAGTTTTTATGATAACTTTCATTCTACGTATAGGAATAGAACGAGGAAAGATTTATTAGAAACTAGACTCCACTACCTTTCCAATGACCTATTACATGATAGGTTTTGATTAACCAAACTGCTCCAGAAATTCAAAAACCTATCAGCTGTGCTGAATTCTGCAGCATGACAGTTTTGACCAACCTTCAATGTTTCAGTCATAGCTTAAGTTACAGGTATCCGATGAGGGCATGGTATGAACTGTTGGAAAGTAGACTCGATTAGCTTTCCAACGGTATATTACATGACCTATTCCTTATTGAATATCCTTACGAAAGAAACCCCAAGATTCTGGTTTCAAATCTGGACAGACTTTAACAGATTAGTATTATTATTACCAAGTGCTTTGAACTACACACTTTCTCAACTTTTCCTCTTATCTTGCTTGTCCGCAGTCAGTCAGGTCACACGGACTTTCTGAGTATTAACAACTTGCACCAATTTAACGTTTCCTTTTAATCAACATCTATAGAAGCATGCACGTTGGGCCTCAAGATAAAGTTATTATGTAATGGGAGTATCATGGCACTAATAAAAAAATTTCTACCACATAGCTCACATTAATTTCTAACAAATTAATTATATTATTCCAACGAACCATTTACCACAAATTAAGTTGCCACATACTTGGATTACGGATTCCTTGCTATTAATGCAAATTCGCATTTTTCATGACAATCAACAATCTTAACCATTGACTTTATTAGTTGAATTTATGTAGCTATTAATTCATAATTGTCCACCCATAATTAGATTTACCATACTACTTATTCCATCATCCCCTCCCCTTTACATTAAGTTGGATCGTGCCTCAACAAAGCCTAACACTCTCATATGAAGATATTTTGAGAGTGACACAAATACACCACAAAAATTAGCAAGGATAGCTTGAACAAGGTTATTTAGAACAACTAAAGTCGGTAAGTACCTAGGTATACGAATCTAGGAAATGAAATGTAGTCTAATTAAATTCATGAGTTCATCAAAATAATTACAATTAATTTGAAGTAAGAAACCCCCTTCACCACATGATATGCCCCCCCAATACAATATTTACATTCCTCACTAATATGCAATTAATTCAATTCAATAATCTCTACAACAAGTTTAGGCCACTATGTACTTTAAAAATCATGAAATCCCCAAAATGTATACATGCATAGTTTCAAAAGAAAAGATTTCTAATCAACTCAAAAATCAAGAGTTAGGGTTTCTCCGAAAATGTATTTTGAGAAAAGATAAAAGGGGGAAGACCCACTCACCCAAATCCGGTCCGACGACCACCATCCGGCAGCCCCTGGCCGGCTGCCGGCCGCCCAGTCGCGGCCTGGCCGGCCGCGGCTCTGCCTGAGCATGCGCGCGCACCTGCGCGCGCCGCTGCGCGCCGCCGTGCGCGCAGCCTCGCGCGCCACCGTGCTGGCGCGCCCTCCATCCCTGCCAAGAGAGAGAGAGAGAGAGAGAGAGAGAGAGAGAAATTTGGGGGTGGTTGCGTGAGGGAGAGAGAGAGAAATTTGGGGGTGGTTGCGTGAGGGGAGAGAGAGAGAGATATATTAGGAAAAAAAATTGCCACCGCATACACCTATTTCCCTTTTCACTTTCCCATTTTGCCACCTCACCCCACTCATTCCAAAGTTGCCTAAATTCTTGCCACCTCTTGCCCACTAGCTACTTTAGGTCATTAAATATTTGTGTAACAATTATGGGAAGGGTTAATGTATATGGTAGAATACCACTACATGATGTGTATATATATACATATATTCATTCATTTTTTGAAGGCATATATATACATACCAACTATTTTATACAAATTAAATACTCAACAAGTTTTATTTCGCTTCGCACTAATTAATAAAAAATCCTTTCTAATTATTTTGTTTAATACCTCAAATCTCAAAATTAGGATATTAAATCAGAATTTAATAATCCGGATGTTACATTTCTACCCCCCTTACAGAATGTTTCGTCCTCGAAACTTGGCATGCTTGAAACAGATAAGTATAAAATCTTCACATTCCTCCAATATACTTTAAAATCCTTTACTTCTATATAATATCCCTCTCGATCCTTTTTCTCAAGAACTTATTATCTCATGAACAACTTTCTACACTATATTCTTACGATCCGACTTAATCTTAACTCGCTTGATATTTTAATCATTGCCTTACTCCAGTGTCCCATACCACTAGCAGCTCGTACTGAGGGCCCACACCCTCAGTCGAACACATCCGAATTATGGCATGTGGGTACCATAATCCGAACATAAGGTAGTGACCAAATATCCCGCGCTTCAGGATTAGTCATACACGTAAGAACTCCTACCCCCCTTTAAACCTGCCATATCAAACAACATATTCACATACAAAGAGAATACAATCATGCGTATCAATTATGACAATCAACCTAGCAATCTAATCCTCTTCCGACCACAACAATTCTAAGTCTAATACTCATTCTATACCTGCGCTCTGATACCAACTGTAACGGTCCCAGTTTAATAAATCCTCAATTTACATAACCTCCACTTACAAAATCGATTATCCTTATCATTTCCTTATTTCAAAAAAATTCAGCAGCACCTCCTTTGTAATTACTGGTCGGATATAATATCCAATACAGATATGATAATTTCGGCTAACAATAGCCTACTTATTCTCATTCCAACCATATAACTAAATCCAAAATCATCCACACAATCATGAAAGTATTTCGGCTTGACATCGCCTACTTATGGAGAAACATATCAATATGAATTCTAGAGTTTCTTTCTATTAATCCATAGAGTCTCAGAAATGACAACTTTCAACTTCACATGGTATCATGTTGATAAATACACTTCTTATTACTACAACACAATACAAGATATCTCGAATGCCAACGTGAAATGAAACTACTACAAGGTTCCCCAAATATGTAATTATATATATACAAGATTAATAGTCTATATCAAGACCCACATTTATAATTCACAAACCCAAGTGTTCCAAGATGCAATAGTTGGATTGATTCAGGATGAACCCTACACAGCATAGCCCTGACCCCTGTCTCCAAGCAACCTGCAATATATCAGTCTGTGGGAGGGTGAGCTCGACAACTCAGTGAGTGAGTCAGGAAATAAATCAAGAAATGATAATATCTCAAAGAGAGAATATGAATATTCATGCAACGAAAGAAACCTGAACAGTAAGAAGGCAAGAATCAAAGGCATCCGATAGTTTAATAATTAAGGCCTCAGCCTCTAAAATTTCTGAGGACGGTCAGACTCTTATGATCGTATTCCCCAATTTCTTTCTTGGATTTTCATAATTATGTGCGATAAGGTCTAAGAGTTACATAACAAACTCTCTCGTCTTATGTGTACATAGTGTGTATTACCCACGTACCTTGTTTTTCACGCTATCATACATTAACCACAAGAGTTATGCCATAAACCTAGTTATTGCATTCAGATAACACTTACTTCACAAGTCATAATTATATAGCATACAATCATATCATATTTCTCATAATGCAATAACGCTTCACCCTTCAAGTAAAGCACGGATTCACATGCACATTTTCACCCAATATATGATATTCATTTCAATCAGCTAAACTTGTATTATGATGGTTTCATGTCATATACGATGACACAACCCTCATACCCCCAGTGTCGCATACACACATACACATTTGTATCACATATAAACATTTATTTTCAATCATTTATAAGGATTCAAATACATGTATATCATATCACCATTCAAGTACTGCATGGATTAACCCTTGCACTTTCACCCATCATATCATATTTCATTATCTCATATAACCAAGCAGAGCTTCACAGTCATGCATAAGGACAAGCATAGAACACTGTTCAATTTGAATAAGCACATCTTATTTCATGACACACGACCCATCTTATACCCCGTCTTCACACCTACCAGCTCCCGCTGGCCCCTTCCTACATGTAACACACACAATATCATACCCCGTCTTCACACCTACCAGCTCCCGCTGGCCCCTTCCTACATTTCACACAATATCATACCCCGTCTTCACACCTACCAGCTCCCGCTGGCCCCTTCCTACATTTCACACAATATCATACCCCGTCTTCACACCTATCAGCTCCCGCTGGCCCTTCCTACATTTCACACAATATCATACCCCGTCTTCACACCTACCAGCTCCCGCTGGCCCCTTCCTACATTTCACACAATATCATACAAAATCATATTCACACAATTCCCAAGTTCGGATTCTTAACATGCTTATCAATTATAAGTGCTCCAACAGGTCAGCACTTAAGTGATAACATCTATTTCCATTCATGCTCTATCCAACTATTCATATTAGATATATTATACAAAACAAATCATTCTCATAAAATTCTTAGTTGACTATGACGATGTTATAGGGCATCTACTAACATCTCACCTTCTATGTTAAACAACTTTTAAACACTTTCAGCTGAACTTAGAAAAGTTAATGACTTGAGCAGTCTATACCTTTCTTTGCAATAAGAATATAGACAACATCTTATTTAAACTGAAGGTAGGAATGTGAACCTTCTTAACAGTAACAAATCTTTCACTTTTAACCCAGTGTCGGAATCTCTAAGAAATTATCATATGCATAGTAAAGTACGGATCTCATTCCACTTGGCACTAAACTGTACACGAAATTTATTGGTACCTTATATTTTTATGAGCCAGATAAGGACAGTCTGCTATCTGGAGTAGACACCACTATTAAACTTTTAGTAAAATCCTTCATGACTCATATTATGCTGATATCAAACTTTCGGGTATAACATAATTAAATCTTTTGTTACAAGGTCCTGATATTTTATCAGCTCTTCTATCACTTAGACTTCTTAGAATATTACCCAAGACAATTTCAGGTGTAGACGCTAGGAGTACAATCTCATCTACTTTATATACTAAAAATTCTAATGAAAGGAGGGCTTGAGTTTAATTGGGGAGATTTCCGTGTTCTCCAAATTTCTCTTCTAATTATATTTTAATTATAAAAGGGACACAATTTATCTTTGTGCATTAATGAACTTGAAGTTCAATTCCTACATGTTAAGGATTTGCAAAGCCTTTACTATAACAACAAGGATCACTCTAAACATCCCTCGATTTGCTCGTGATGTTTCGACAAGCCTCTATCACCTACATCCAACCGGAATGTGAATAAACTGTTGGGAGGTGGACTCGTATAGCTCTATATATATATCTCTTAAACGATATAACACATACTAAGTAGTTTGATGTTGCAGTGACCACCAGTCATGAACCTTTTGTTGACACAATTTTATGGCTCGAACTTTCCGGATAACCAACGGAGTTTTTATGATAACTTTCATTCTACGTATAGGAATAGAACGAGGAAAGATTTATTAGAAACTAGACTCCACTACCTTTCCAATGACCTATTACATGATAGGTTTTGATTAACCAAACTGCTCCAGAAATTCAAAAACCTATCAGCTGTGCTGAATTCTGCAGCATGACAGTTTTGACCAACCTTCAATGTTTCAGTCATAGCTTAAGTTACAGGTATCCGATGAGGGCATGGTATGAACTGTTGGAAAGTAGACTCGATTAGCTTTCCAACGGTATATTACATGACCTATTCCTTATTGAATATCCTTACGAAAGAAACCCCAAGATTCTGGTTTCAAATCTGGACAGACTTTAACAGATTAGTATTATTATTACCAAGTGCTTTGAACTACACACTTTCTCAACTTTTCCTCTTATCTTGCTTGTCCGCAGTCAGTCAGGTCACACGGACTTTCTGAGTATTAACAACTTGCACCAATTTAACGTTTCCTTTTTAATCAACATCTATAGAAGCATGCACGTTGGGCCTCAAGATAAAGTTATTATGTAATGGGAGTATCATGGCACTAATAAAAAAAATTTCTACCACATAGCTCACATTAATTTCTAACAAATTAATTATATTATTCCAAACGAACCATCTACCACAAATTAAGTTGCCACATACTTGGATTACGGATTCCTTGCTATTAATGCAAATTCGCATTTTTCATGACAATCAACAATCTTAACCATTGACTTTATTAGTTGAATTTATGTAGCTATTAATTCATAATTGTCCACCCATAATTAGATTTACCATACTACTTATTCCATCATCCCCTCCCCTTTACATTAAGTTGGATCGTGCCTCAACAAAGCCTAACACTCTCATATGAAGATATTTTGAGAGTGACACAAATACACCACAAAAATTAGCAAGGATAGCTTGAACAAGGTTATTTAGAACAACTAAAGTCGGTAAGTACCTAGGTATACGAATCTAGGAAATGAAATGTAGTCTAATTAAATTCATGAGTTCATCAAAATAATTACAATTAATTTGAAGTAAGAAACCCCCTTCACCACATGATATGCCCCCCCAATACAATATTTACATTCCTCACTAATATGCAATTAATTCAATTCAATAATCTCTACAACAAGTTTAGGCCACTATGTACTTTAAAAATCATGAAATCCCCAAAATGTATACATGCATAGTTTCAAAAGAAAAGATTTCTAATCAACTCAAAAATCAAGAGTTAGGGTTTCTCCGAAAATGTATTTTGAGAAAAGATAAAAGGGGAAGACCCACTCACCCAAATCCGGTCCGACGACCACCATCCGGCAGCCCCTGGCCGGCTGCCGGCCGCCCAGTCGCGGCCTGGCCGGCCGCGGCTCTGCCTGAGCATGCGCGCGCACCTGCGCGCGCCGCTGCGCGCCGCCGTGCGCGCAGCCTCGCGCGCCACCGTGCTGGCGCGCCCTCCATCCCTGCCAAGAGAGAGAGAGAGAGAGAGAGAGAGAGAGAAATTTGGGGTGGTTGCGTGAGGGAGAGAGAGAGAAATTTGGGGGTGGTTGCGTGAGGGGGAGAGAGAGAGAGATATATTAGGAAAAAAAATTGCCACCGCATACACCTATTTCCCTTTTCACTTTCCCATTTTGCCACCTCACCCCACTCATTCCAAAGTTGCCTAAATTCTTGCCACCTCTTGCCCACTAGCTGCTTTAGGTCATTAAATATTTGTGTAACAATTATGGGAAGGGTAATGTATATGGTAGAATACCACTACATGATGTGTATATATATACATATATTCATTCATTTTTTGAAGGCATATATATACATACCAACTATTTTATACAAATTAAATACTCAACAAGTTTTATTTCGCTTCGCACTAATTAATAAAAAAATCCTTTCTAATTATTTTGTTTAATACCTCAAATCTCAAAATTAGGATATTAAATCAGAATTTAATAATCCGGATGTTACAGGCATCATCTTGGAGTACTTGAGGATGAGAGGTAGGCCAAGTGGCAACTTAGAGTATATACAATAATAGACTAAATGGGTATATAGGGAAAAGCAAAATAGGTAATTCATTCATCTCCCAACTTTCTCTCTCTTCCTTTCCCAAAATTCCTCTCCCTTTTATTCTCTTCCCTGAAGAGGATCGACAGCAATACCCTCAAATTGATCCACTCAATCTCTCGCCCTCAACTCAATCTCTCTCTCTGGATCGCGCGGCAGCGCTGGGCAGGCAGCGCGCGCGCGCTGCGCTGGGCAGGCAGCGCGCGGCGGCGGCGCGCGAGGCGCGGGCGCGGCACGCGCGGCGACCTCGCGGCGGATCCAGGCGGCGCGCGGCGGCGGCTCCAGGCAGCGCGCGGCGGCGGATCCAGGCGGCGCGCGCGGCGGCGGATCCAGGCGGCGTGCGCGGCGGCGCGCGGGGAGGGGGGGCAGCTGCGTGGACGATGACGACAGGAAAGTGAGTGGGTTTTCTCCTCTTTAGGGAGGGGGGCAGCTGCGTGGACGATGACGACGGGAAAGTGAGTGGGTTTCTCCTCTTTAAATCTTGATAATATTTTTTTTTCTTCAACAGTCGCTGGATTAGATTCAAGATTTAAAACTAAATTGTGATTGATCTAGTTGTAGCAGCTATGATTTTGGCCTCATTTCCAAGTTGCTGGCTGATTTGGATGAAAGTTTAGAAGTGAGGATATTAACTTTAAATAGGGCTTAAGTTTCAAAATTCCCTGATAAATTATTCATAAATCTGATACTAGATTTTGATTATGGGAATAGTGAGGGAGGTAATTCAGTTCACCTTCATTTCTTTTTTTTTGATGTCTTACACCCACAATTAATTCTGAAAGTTTTAGTCCTTGAGATTGTTTTCATTTATCATATACGAGGAGCTAATTATGTGTTCTTGTGCTATTGATTAAGTGTTTGGGGGGCATACCAGAGATAAAATTCATATTTTTATGAATGTTCACAAATCACATTAATCAAATCCGAAATTACATGGGGACGTCTGCTAATATGATTACATGAGTGAGTGTACTCATATGTATACCATTAGAAACATGCATCTGCAAGAATTTTGTTCATTTTAGATATTGTGCTCTGGAAGGGAGATATGGAGTAAAGAAAGGAAAATTTCAAATTAATAAAAAAAAAAAAAAAGAAGAAGAAAAAGAAGTAGGAATGAGGATGAGTTTCTAAAGGTTGGGACTGTAATCACGAGGTTCTTTGTTTGAGATTTTTTCTTCCGTTACATAGTCTAACCGTTGAGGCCATATTGTATCAGTGGATGTCAATAAAGTTCTCTACAGAGATTCTATGCCAATTTAAGAATATATAAGCTTCTTTCATTTGCTGTCACTTAGGAATCTGCATGTTCTTGGTTCTTCTATCAATAGCGTGGAGGAAATGTGTAATTATCAAAGCATTGAGGATGAGAATCCTAAGGTAGCATCCAGTTGGATCAATTTTCACCTTTTAAAAAGTAAAAGGAAAGAAACTTTGACGTAAAATATCTCAAGTTTTGGAGTCACATAAGTATTAAAGATCAAATTAAACGTAAGAATCGTTAGTAATAGGAAATAGTAATAGGAAACTCTGATAAGCTAATGAGATATCAACTTCTATTAAAGAGTCTTAAATAAGTTAATGGCATTACTTGGATATGGATCATTCATTATTGATAGTGTTGCCTTAGTCGTATTTCCCTTTGTACAGGGAATTGAAGTCAAGTCTAATCTAGTGGAACGCTAGGATTTGGCATTGTGATTTACGTTATATGGATCAATGATTTAAATATTTTAAATCTGTTGAATTCTTTAATAGATATCTCCCAAGTAATAAATTAAGCGCAAAATTTTGTTTATGCCTTGCATACTAAATAACTTAATGTTGCAAATTTTACCTGTTTCATATATGCGCTGATAGATGAAATTGAATAATAGTAAGATGTGTCAGTCCCTCTTGTGCTGGAAGGAAGCAAACGAACTATAAAATATGATACATATTTGAAGTGCGAAATGAGAAATTATGTGGAGGATGTATTCACCACGCTTACGAACAAGAGTTAAACGATTTGAGATGCGACGGTTATTGCCCATGTCGGGAGGGCTAAGACGAGTGAGTTTAGTTGAGTTGTGCTCCAATTTGACCTGACCCTCGAATAAATATAGTTTATCCTCTTCATAATTTCTCTCATTTTAACCTTGAGGAAGATGGCCATTGTCAAGTGTGTTCCTTGTGGCGATCTAGGTTCAGGCTAAATTACTGAGTGATGATTGGGGATTTTACTCTAATTTTTCGATTAGTCCATCAAGGAAATTTTGTATATCTCATAAGCTGATAAATTTTAGGTTCTCAAATCTCTGACAATGTAATCTCTTTTATTCATTCTATCCTGAGTCTGAAAGTGGACTGGAATCAGAGTTTAGATAAATCTCAGGGAGTAGGAAGGCTTAATCCTGGTCAATCAAATAGATTGATCAAGTATAAGAACCTATTACTTCCCGGAAGGCCGTGTTAGCCTTGATGGTTGCATACTACATGAGTGTCAATTCATAGCTAAGGTAGAGATTGAAGAATTGGATTGATGGATCTGATCAAGTTAAAGGGCTGTAAATAATTGAAATTTTTAGATGCTCATGATCATAAATTAGTGGAACATTATTAATTGTTGTAATAAAATTCTATACACAAGATGGATGGCTAATTCGATGTGTGGAATAGGTATTATAGCATATAAAAGAATTGTAAGAAAATTTGAGAACCAAAATTCTAAGAATATTGAATTGGTAGATTAGTCAACCCTATTAACTAAATGAGAAGTGAATATGAGTATCCTTCAGTTTAACCAAGTAGTATCGACTCGGTATCAGGTAATGACTACTCGGTGCACTGGGACTTCCAGGTAAAACTCTCTAGTATCCGTACCAATGATAAACGGATACATCCGATGAAATTAATAATCGATAAGATTAAGGATATAACCGGATACCATGGAAGGGATAGTTTCACCACCTTATTATTAAAAGAGTGTCTATTGCGGTAAATTAGTACTTACACCAAACGTGGATGGTCTTGGGAGTATTAGACACTGAACCAATATTTAATTCCTCTTCACCATGAAAGGGATGATAAGGCAGGCTTAGACTAAACTCATCTTTTGTAATATGTGCTGCATTTAATATAGAATTTTGGAATATGGTGTACGAGGGCATTGACATGTACATTACTAAATAGAAATCATTATGATTGATATAAATATGATGAATGTATATTACTTGATTTGTGTACATAACATACATGGGTGGCATGTTCTGATTGAGCAATTTGTGTGAATATTCCTGTAATGATGCAATCTGACAGATAAACATTAATTGTGAGTAGGATTGCTTTTGTAAGGGAATTGATGTGCATGATATATGAACCTTATGGAATTGGATGCGTTGGTTATTGTGTTGTTACTATGATATTGGGTAAACCCCAAGCACATGTCTTCTTTCTTATTGTTGCACATCATTTCGGGCATGACATGTAAGCTAGTTTTATATTGCTTGTATGAATATTATAACTTAAGTTTGCATGATGCATTATATAAGAGGAGGAAGGGGCCGGGCGGGAGCCGGTAGGAGGGGGAAGACGGGGATTTGACAAATACATATATATATATATTGGAGGAAGGGGCCGTGCGAGAACCGGTAGGAGGGGGGAAGACGGTGTTATTGTTGTATATACATGCTATATATATATTATATTAGGAGGAAGGGACCCGTATGCTGGGCGGAGTGCGAAGACGGTGCTATGATATACACTTAATTGCATCCTTACAAATGTTTGATAATGAATGGTTATGTGTGATACAAATGTGTATGTGTGTGTGTGACACTGGGGGTATGATGGATGAGTCGTTGTATATGACAATGAAACCATCAGAATACAAGTTTAGTTCATTGAAATGAATACCATATATTGGGAAAAAGTGTGCATGTGAACCAGTGCATTTCTTGAAGTGTGATGCGTTATTGCATTATGAGAAATATGATGTGGTTATATGTTATATAATTATGGCTTGTGATATAAGTGTTATTTGAATGCATAAACTAGGTCTATGGCATAACTTTGGTGGTTGGCATATTATAGCGTGGAATACTAGGCACGTGAGTAATACACACTATGTACGCTTAAGGCGAGGGAGTTTGGCTATGTAACTCATAAAACTCATCATACATAAAGATGAAATTCAATTAAGAAATTGGGGAATACAAAAGAAGAGTCTGATCGTTCTCAGAAATTGTAGAGGCTGAGACCTTGATTATCAACTATCGGATGCCTCCGATTCTTGTCTTCTTACTGTTTCAGATTCCTTTCATTCCGTGTATATTCATACTCTTGTTAAGATATTACCCTTTCTTGATTATTTTCACCTCACTCACTGAGCTGTCGAGCTCACCCTCCCACAGACTTATATATTGCAGGTTGCTTGGAGGCAGGGGTCAGGGCTATGCTGCGCAGGGTTCATTCTGAACCGATCCATCTCTTGTATTTTGGAACATTTGTGTTTGTGCATTTTATATATGTGGGTCATGAGAGGCGTGATTAATCTTGTATATACATATGTGGAGAACCTTGTGGTAGTTTCATTTCAAGTTGACATTTGAGTTATTGTCATTGAGTTGTAACAATAAGAAGTGTATTATCTATATAATGCCCATGATTAGTTGGAAGTTATGAATTCTGAAAGCCTATGGATGCGGAGTCAGAAACTCTAGAGTTTATGTTATTTTGTTTATCCATAAGTAGGCGATGTCAAGCCGAAAAATTTTCATGGTTGTGTGGATGATTTGAATTAAGATTATATGGTTGGAATGAGAATAAGTAGGCTGATGTTAGCCGAAATCATTATATCTGTATTGGATATTATATCCGACCAGTAATTACAGAGGAGGTGCTGCCGAAATTTCTAAGAAATAAAGAAAAGATTTGATTAATCGGCTTTGTAAGTGGAGGTTATGCAAATTGTGGATTTATTATATTGGGACCGTTACAGTTGGTATCAGAGCCCAGGATATAGATGAGAATAAACTTAGAATGTATAGTAGAAAGTGGATTGGATTGATAGGGTTGATTGTTATGATTGATATGCATGATTATGCTTTGTATGTATGTGAAAATATTGTTTGATATGGTTGGTTTAAGGGGGGTTGGAATTCTTACGTGTATGACTAATTCTGAAGCGCGGGATATTTGGTCACTGCCTTATGTTCGGATTATGGTACCCACATGCCATAATTCGGATGTGTTCGGCGGAGGGTGTGGGCCCTCAGTACGAGCTGCTAGTGATATGGGACACTGGAGTAAGGAAATGATTAAAATATCAAGCGAGTTAAGATTTAGTCGGATCGTAAGAATATAGTGTAGAAAGTTGTTCTAGAGATAATAAGTTCTCGAGAAAAAAGGGTCGCGAGGGATATTATATGGAAGTAAGATTTTGAAGTATATAGGAGGAATGTGAAGGTTTTTATACTTATCTGTTTCAGGCATACCAAGTTTCGAGGACGAAACTTTTGTTAGGGGGTAGAACTGTAACACCCCAATTTTTTTTTAAATCCCGAATTAATACTCAAATCCTTAATCTAAAGAGATTTTACAGATTATCAGGGATGATTATTGAATTAAGTTTGTATATATTAGAGAAAATTTGAAAGTGAAATATTGTTGGATAATTACGAATACAAGGATATGGATATTGTGTATGTATACATGGATGTGGACATGTATGTGTATAAGGGTATTTTATAAAATAATAATAATAAATAATAATACCTCAAACAAGTGGAAAAATAAAGATTTTTTTTATTTTATTTTATTAGTTCTTTAAAGCAATGGTGGAGATGAGATCTTGGAATTAGAGAAGTGAAGTGGAGGGTGTAGATTTTATGGAATTTGAGAATGGTATTGAGGTGGCATCATCTTGGAGTACTTGAGGATGAGAGGTAGGCCAAGTGGCAACTTAGAGTATATACAATAATAGACTAAATGGGTATATAGGGAAAAGCAAAATAGGTAATTCATTCATCTCCCAACTTTCTCTCTCTTCCTTTCCCAAAATTCCTCTCCCTTTTATTCTCTTCCCTGAAGAGGATCGACAGCAATACCCTCAAATTGATCCACTCAATCTCTCGCCCTCAACTCAATCTCTCTCTCTGGATCGCGCGGCAGCGCTGGGCAGGCAGCGCGCGCGCGGCTGCGCTGGGGCAGGCAGCGCGCGGCGGCGCGCGAGGCGCGGGCGCGGCACGCGCGGCGACCTCGCGGCGGATCCAGGCGGCGCGCGGCGGCGGCTCCAGGCAGCGCGCGGCGGCGGATCCAGGCGGCGCGCGCGGCGGCGCGCGCGGGAGGGGGGGCAGCTGCGTGGACGATGACGACAGGAAAGTGAGTGGGTTTTCTCCTCTTTAGGGGGGGGGGCAGCTGCGTGGACGATGACGACGGGAAAGTGAGTGGGTTTTCTCCTCTTTAAATCTTGATAATATTTTTTTTTCTTCAACAGTCGCTGGATTAGATTCAAGATTTAAAACTAAATTGTGATTGATCTAGTTGTAGCAGCTATGATTTTGGCCTCATTTCCAAGTTGCTGGCTGATTTGGATGAAAGTTTAGAAGTGAGGATATTAACTTTAAATAGGGCTTAAGTTTCAAAATTCCCTGATAAATTATTCATAAATCTGATACTAGATTTTGATTATGGGAATAGTGAGGGAGGTAATTCAGTTCACCTTCATTTCTTTTTTTTTTGATGTCTTACACCCACAATTAATTCTGAAAGTTTTAGTCCTTGAGATTGTTTTCATTTATCATATACGAGGAGCTAATTATGTGTTCTTGTGCTATTGATTAAGTGTTTGGGGGGCATACCAGAGATAAAATTCATATTTTTATGAATGTTCACAAATCACATTAAACCAAATTCCGAAATTACATGGGGACGTCTGCTAATATGATTACATGAGTGAGTGTACTCATATGTATACCATTAGAAACATGCATCTGCAAGAATTTTGTTCATTTTAGATATTGTGCTCTGGAAGGGAGATATGGAGTAAAGAAAGGAAAATTTCAAATTAATAAAAAAAAAAAAAAAAAAGAAGAAAAAAGTAGGAATGAGGATGAGTTTCTAAAGGTTGGGACTGTAATCACGAGGTTCTTTGTTTGAGATTTTTTCTTCCGTTACATAGTCTAACCGTTGAGGCCATATTGTATCAGTGGATGTCAATAAAGTTCTCTACAGAGATTCTATGCCAATTTAAGAATATATAAGCTTCTTTCATTTGCTGTCACTTAGGAATCTGCATGTTCTTGGTTCTTCTATCAATAGCGTGGAGGAAATGTGTAATTATCAAAGCATTGAGGATGAGAATCCTAAGGTAGCATCCAGTTGGATCAATTTTCACCTTTTAAAAAGTAAAAGGAAAGAAACTTTGACGTAAAATATCTCAAGTTTTGGAGTCACATAAGTATTAAAGATCAAATTAAACGTAAGAATCGTTAGTAATAGGAAATAGTAATAGGAAACTCTGATAAGCTAATGAGATATCAACTTCTATTAAAGAGTCTTAAATAAGTTAATGGCATTACTTGGATATGGATCATTCATTATTGATAGTGTTGCCTTAGTCGTATTTCCCTTTGTACAGGGAATTGAAGTCAAGTCTAATCTAGTGGAACGCTAGGATTTGGCATTGTGATTTACGTTATATGGATCAATGATTTAAATATTTTAAATCTGTTGAATTCTTTAATAGATATCTCCCAAGTAATAAATTAAGCGCAAAATTTTGTTTATGCCTTGCATACTAAATAACTTAATGTTGCAAATTTTACCTGTTTCATATATGCGCTGATAGATGAAATTGAATAATAGTAAGATGTGTCAGTCCCTCTTGTGCTGGAAGGAAGCAAACGAACTATAAAATATGATACATATTTGAAGTGCGAAATGAGAAATTATGTGGAGGATGTATTCACCACGCTTACGAACAAGAGTTAAACGATTTGAGATGCGACGGTTATTGCCCATGTCGGGAGGGCTAAGACGAGTGAGTTTAGTTGAGTTGTGCTCCAATTTGACCTGACCCTCGAATAAATATAGTTTATCCTCTTCATAATTTCTCTCATTTTAACCTTGAGGAAGATGGCCATTGTCAAGTGTGTTCCTTGTGGCGATCTAGGTTCAGGCTAAATTACTGAGTGATGATTGGGGATTTTACTCTAATTTTTCGATTAGTCCATCAAGGAAATTTTGTATATCTCATAAGCTGATAAATTTTAGGTTCTCAAATCTCTGACAATGTAATCTCTTTTATTCATTCTATCCTGAGTCTGAAAGTGGACTGGAATCAGAGTTTAGATAAATCTCAGGGAGTAGGAAGGCTTAATCCTGGTCAATCAAATAGATTGATCAAGTATAAGAACCTATTACTTCCCGGAAGGCCGTGTTAGCCTTGATGGTTGCATACTACATGAGTGTCAATTCATAGCTAAGGTAGAGATTGAAGAATTGGATTGATGGATCTGATCAAGTTAAAGGGCTGTAAATAATTGAAATTTTTAGATGCTCATGATCATAAATTAGTGGAACATTATTAATTGTTGTAATAAAATTCTATACACAAGATGGATGGCTAATTCGATGTGTGGAATAGGTATTATAGCATATAAAAGAATTGTAAGAAAATTTGAGAACCAAAATTCTAAGAATATTGAATTGGTAGATTAGTCAACCCTATTAACTAAATGAGAAGTGAATATGAGTATCCTTCAGTTTAACCAAGTAGTATCGACTCGGTATCAGGTAATGACTACTCGGTGCACTGGGACTTCCAGGTAAAACTCTCTAGTATCCGTACCAATGATAAACGGATACATCCGATGAAATTAATAATCGATAAGATTAAGGATATAACCGGATACCATGGAAGGGATAGTTTCACCACCTTATTATTAAAAGAGTGTCTATTGCGGTAAATTAGTACTTACACCAAACGTGGATGGTCTTGGGAGTATTAGACACTGAACCAATATTTAATTCCTCTTCACCATGAAAGGGATGATAAGGCAGGCTTAGACTAAACTCATCTTTTGTAATATGTGCTGCATTTAATATAGAATTTTGGAATATGGTGTACGAGGGCATTGACATGTACATTACTAAATAGAAATCATTATGATTGATATAAATATGATGAATGTATATTACTTGATTTGTGTACATAACATACATGGGTGGCATGTTCTGATTGAGCAATTTGTGTGAATATTCCTGTAATGATGCAATCTGACAGATAAACATTAATTGTGAGTAGGATTGCTTTTGTAAGGGAATTGATGTGCATGATATATGAACCTTATGGAATTGGATGCGTTGGTTATTGTGTTGTTACTATGATATTGGGTAAACCCCAAGCACATGTCTTCTTTCTTATTGTTGCACATCATTTCGGGCATGACATGTAAGCTAGTTTTATATTACTTGTATGAATATTATAACTTAAGTTTGCATGATGCATTATATAAGAGGAGGAAGGGGCCGGGCGGGAGCCGGTAGGAGGGGGGAAGACGGGGATTTGACAAATACATATATATATTATATTGGAGGAAGGGGCCGTGCGAGAACCGGTAGGAGGGGGGAAGACGGTGTTATTGTTGTATATACATGCTATATATATATTATATTAGGAGGAAGGGACCCGTATGCTGGGCGGAGTGCGAAGACGGTGCTATGATATACACTTAATTGCATCCTTACAAATGTTTGATAATGAATGGTTATGTGTGATACAAATGTGTATGTGTGTGTGTGACACTGGGGGTATGATGGATGAGTCGTTGTATATGACAATGAAACCATCAGAATACAAGTTTAGTTCATTGAAATGAATACCATATATTGGGAAAAAGTGTGCATGTGAACCAGTGCATTTCTTGAAGTGTGATGCGTTATTGCATTATGAGAAATATGATGTGGTTATATGTTATATAATTATGGCTTGTGATATAAGTGTTATTTGAATGCATAAACTAGGTCTATGGCATAACTTTGGTGGTTGGCATATTATAGCGTGGAATACTAGGCACGTGAGTAATACACACTATGTACGCTTAAGGCGAGGGAGTTTGGCTATGTAACTCATAAAACTCATCATACATAAAGATGAAATTCAATTAAGAAATTGGGGAATACAAAAGAAGAGTCTGATCGTTCTCAGAAATTGTAGAGGCTGAGACCTTGATTACCAACTATCGGATGCCTCCGATTCTTGTCTTCTTACTGTTTCAGATTCCTTTCATTCCGTGTATATTCATACTCTTGTTAAGATATTACCCTTTCTTGATTATTTTCACCTCACTCACTGAGCTGTCGAGCTCACCCTCCCACAGACTTATATATTGCAGGTTGCTTGGAGGCAGGGGTCAGGGCTATGCTGCGCAGGGTTCATTCTGAACCGATCCATCTCTTGTATTTTGGAACATTTGTGTTTGTGCATTTTATATATGTGGGTCATGAGAGGCGTGATTAATCTTGTATATACATATGTGGAGAACCTTGTGGTAGTTTCATTTCAAGTTGACATTTGAGTTATTGTCATTGAGTTGTAACAATAAGAAGTGTATTATCTATATAATGCCCATGATTAGTTGGAAGTTATGAATTCTGAAAGCCTATGGATGCGGAGTCAGAAACTCTAGAGTTTATGTTATTTTGTTTATCCATAAGTAGGCGATGTCAAGCCGAAAATTTTCATGGTTGTGTGGATGATTTTGAATTAAGATTATATGGTTGGAATGAGAATAAGTAGGCTGATGTTAGCCGAAATCATTATATCTGTATTGGATATTATATCCGACCAGTAATTACAGAGGAGGTGCTGCCGAAATTTCTAAGAAATAAAGAAAAGATTTGATTAATCGGCTTTGTAAGTGGAGGTTATGCAAATTGTGGATTTATTATACTGGGACCGTTACACGGATGCACTCATTTTGCCATTAATAACTGATTTTTCTAATTATTCAAACGTTATATGGAAGCCCCTTTTATCTTTTCTTTTCTTGAGGCAGCAAAGGGGCTGTTTGGTTAGGGGTAAAAATTAGGAAGTAAGAACGTAGTAATAGATCCATTTAGAACTTGAGAATTGGTTAGTAACACCAGTTAAAATCAGATTTTAACTGGTATTTATTTAGTTTAATTCTCTTTCTCTTCATTATTATCTTCTGCAAAATAGACATTTAAGATAAGAAAATTAGCAGAGTTATTATATGAAAAATGTAGGAGTGTAATGAAAAGAATGCAAAATATATGTACGATCAATACTCAATTTCTGTTGCCAATAAAAGTTACAGTAGACTGTAAATGTAGCACCCCGTTCCTGGGATACGTACCCAGATACGTGTCCCGACTTTTTCGACCATATTATTGCAATTTTCTTCCAGTATTTATTTTAAGTTGTGATTTCTCATGTTTTTGAGTATCGGATCTGGATTCTCAGATCTAGAGTAAGCACTGACGAGGACCGGGAACCCGATACCAGCCGATAGCCCGATTTGACCTTTCTGGTAGTTCGATTTGACCTTTTTCAGTTTCAGACACTGTTTTCAAATATTTTAGATTTTTTATGATTTTCTAAAATTTTTCAGAATTTTTCTACAAAATCTCCAAAACCGAAGTCGGTCGGCATCGCTGACTGATTCTCAGAATTTTAGTTTTCAAACAGGATTGAATTTTCAAAAACGGCTTTCATATTACTTATTAGAATTTCATATTCTATCTAAATACATTTTTTTGGGATTTTTCTAAATTTATCAAAATTTGACCGGTGTCGGCCGTATTGCCGGAAGATTCTAAGATTTTTAATTTGAATACTACATTGAATTTCTCGAATCTGATTTCACCATAAATCTTAGAATAATATTTTATATTTTTGAGAATTTTTCAGAATGTTTCTGAAACAGTCGAATTTTCGCCTTATTAAAATAATAATATTATTTACCGACAATTTCTTTTCTTACTTTTTCTTTCTCCACTCCCCTACTTTGTACTTCCAAAAATTATAATAAATAAATTAGTTAATAATAAAATTTTAAAACTATTCTATTTTCTTTTTTATTTTATTTCCTTTTCTTTAATCTTCTTTCTTTTTCTTTCTTACCTTTTCTTCCCTTTTGACTTCCCCCTACACTGCACCCGCCGCCTGCTCCCGCGGCCGCAGCCAAGAGCAGAGCATGATGGGCTGCAACAGCATCCCATCCCCCATCCCCTTTCATCATGCTTCCTCCTCCTCCTTCCTTTAAATTTCCCTTCTTTCCTTCATTCTTCTCCATATCTCCACCTTCATCTTTATTTTCCCACCAACACCACCTCTCCCCTCAACCGCCACCGGCCACCCTCACCATCGTCGCCGGCGCCCTAGCCGCCGCTGCACCCCCCAACTCCCCATCTCCCTTCCCCACTTCCACCATCTCTAACATAACCTAACACTTCATCTTCTTCTTCTTCTCCAAAATCCACCACCAATTTCACCCAAATCCTCCACTCCAACCACACCACCACCACCTCCTCCTCCTCCTCTAACTCCCCACTACCTCCAACAACCACCACCACCATAACCACCTCCACCATCAACCACCTCCACCTCCTTCAATAATACAAACAACAACTCCAACAACAACAATAAAAACACCAACCTCTCATCTCATCCCCGGGCCTTAGGCTGCGCGCACGCGCTCTCCAGCGGCGCCGTCGCTGCCGCCAGGCCGCCGGCGGTGGGCCGGCCGTCGGCGGTGGGCACCCCCATCTCCATTTTCCTTCTTTCTTCTTTATTTCTTTCTTTCTTTTCTTTCCTTCTTTCTTTCTTTTATTCTTTCCTAATATACTTTTTCTCACATCCCTAAAATACCCTCTACCTCGACCTTAAATTACTCCCCTATATTTACAACCATACCTCTCCACATTTAAATTCCTAAATCCTTTTCTAAAAATATCATATTTTCCCTCTCTCTCCTTCCTACAACTTTCTCTCTTCTCTCTCTCTCTCCTCTCTCATTCCCTCTCTAATATCTACGTATATTTATAATTATATATTTTAATATATAAATATGGGCTAGTAGCTTGCTTGAACGTGTTCGCGGATTTTTTCGGATTTTCTCGGTATTTCGTCCGTGCTAGGCGAGTACATTTCTTTGACATTTCTTACTTTATTACCATCGTTTCATATTTAATAATTATTATCTTACTTTTTAATACATGATATCTCTTTATGCAAGTTAGTATTTGTTATATAAATGATTATCATACTTTATGGATAACTTCTGACCATTATTATACTTTGTTAAACCGGTATTATACCTGGTATGTCCGGATCTGCTCCCGCTTTACTCGGCTTTGCATAGCTAATTAAAAGATAAATTTATTATTATTATAAAAATAATTGTGAAGAGTTTGAAATGTATATACCGTTCTCCTATACCTTGTTATGTGACCGGTTGATACCTGATATTTGAGGTTGTGACTCTCACCGGCATATTAGTTACCTGACCCTGACATATATACACCTGATACTTGCCCTGCTATATTTGACACAGGATACCCGACACCGGTACTTGCCATGCTATATTTGACACCGATACCCGACACCGGTACTTGCCATGCTATATTTGACATATGATACCCAACACCGGTACTTGCCATGCCATATTTGACACATGATACCCGACACCGGTACTTGCCATGCTATATTTGACATATGATACCCGACACCTGTACTTGCCATGCTATATTTGACATATGATACCCGACACCGATACTTGTCATGCTATACTTGACACTTGATATCAGACACCGGTACTTGCCATGCTATATTTGACCCATGATATCCGACACTGGTACTTGCCATGCTATATTTGACCGATAATATCTGACACCGTTACTTGCCATGCTATATTTGACATATGATACCTGACACCGGTACTTGCCATGCTATATTTGACACATGATACCCGACACCGGTACTTGCCATGCTATACTTGACACTTGGTATCTGACCCCGATACTTGCCATGCTATACCTGACCCTGATATATGACACCGGTACTTGCCATGCTATACCTGACCCTGATATATGACACCGGTACTTGCCATGCTATACCTGACCCTGATATATGACACCGGTATAGGGGTGGCAGACGGGTCGTGACCCGCCAGACCCGACCCAGAGTTAGCGGGTATGGGTTTGGGCTAATTGGGTTTGGGTCGTAATCGGGTCGACCCATCTGACCCGATTATTAAATGGGTCGGGTCGACCCGAACCCGCCAGACCCGCTTGACCCGCCAGACCCAATTATTCTCTCTCCTCCTCGGCCTCCTCCCCTTCGATCTCCTCCACCGCCGCCACCCGCCTCCTCCCCTTGACCTATATTAATTGTCAAAAATATGCGTGAGCCCAATTTCGAACATGTGACCTCTAGTGTATGAGTTTAGTGTGATGACCAACCATATCACCAAACAATTTAGTAAAATAGCATAAAGAAATTGTATTTAAGGCTTAATAATCGGGTCAAATGGGTCGGGTCGGGTCGACCCGATTAAGTGTGGGTCGGGTCTGGGTCTGAATTTTTGACCCATATAATAAACGGGTCGGGTCGACCCGACCCGATTATTATATGGGTCGAGCAGTAATTGGGTCGGTCGACCCGACCCGACCCAATGCCACCCCTACACCGGTACTTGCTATGCCATACTTGACACATGATATATGACACCGGTACTTGACATGTTATACTTGACACCTGACACCTGTATTAACTGGCATATGCATGATTATTATATTATTACCAGACATCTGGTACTCTTGTATCTCCTGTACTCTTGTATCTCCTGTACTCCTGTACTCCTGTATCTCCTGTACTCATACTGATGTTAATAGCACAGTCATTCTGGCGTCCGGCAGAGCATGCCTGGTGTCGGGATGACGAGAATGTATCCCACAATCGTGTTAGCGTCGGCAGATCTTGAATGGAACTAAGTACCATACGGAGCAAAGTGCCACACCACACACGTGGTGGCGGCCACCTCTTGAATCCATGGGGGCCACCTCTAGAATCCATTCCCCACACAGAGCAAAGTGCCACACGGAACAAAGTGCCACATCATACACGTAGTGGGGGCCACCTCTTGAATCTGTGGGGGCCATCTCTTGAATCGGTGGGGCTACCTCCTGTATCAACCTTCAGAGCAAAGTGCCACATGGAGCAAAGTGCCACACCACACACATGGTGGGGGCCACCTCTTGAATTTGTGGGGGCCACCTCTTGAATCTATAGGGCTACTTTCTCCCTCCTGCCTGTGCCGCCTGGTGTTAGCGTGATAAACATCCTCAGTGCACATTAACACCCACACATACCTGTACAATGATAACTCCTGAAGCATGTGTTATTTGGTCTCTCCCCTATTCGAATAATGGTACCTGCATATCGGAGTTCGGATGAGTTCTACTGGAAGTGCGGGCTCCAGCGTGAACTGTCGATGTTGTGGGATGCCGGTGGGAAAGGGACAAGAATAACATAAGAACATAACAACTAAACAATAATAATATTAGGAACGTGTCATATTTGGTCTCTCCTTTGTTCGGGTCCTGTACTCACATATCAGATTCGGGTAAGTTCTACAGAGTGCGAGCTCTAGTATGGACTATCGGTGATGTGAGGCGCTGGTAGGGAGGCGATTGAAATATCAAACGGTACTGATTATTATTGGATAAATTAAAATGCAACACTTTTATATTCCAGTTATAATGTTATACCCTGAGTTGACACCTGCTTTATGACACATGATGATTACTCCAGATACACTATAGTTATGTTACTCTTAGGGCAACTCAAGTTGTATAAACTCAGACAATGAAAACACCGGATATGTGGTATATAGATGAGGGTTTTCTTGTTTGGATTATCCCCTTGACGTATCTGTCCTGTGAATCCATAATCTGAGCTTGTACAACTAGTTTTGTCCATAATTGTATTTATCGCATGTTTTAACTTATTTACCGCATGTACCTATGCTCTTCATACTGCCTTCTATGCATGTTTTCAGTTCAGATTCATCGATATATATGATTTACTGTCGTTCTTTTAATTTTCCTTATGTTATTTGCTATTACTTGTACCTGCATACTTGGACCACGTCACTTGATCATGTACACGTGTACCTGTTATGCACGTCATCTAGCTTTATTATATGTACTCTCAGGATTGTGTCTGACAATCCTGGATTCTCATGTCCAAAACTTAGAGACCGGACCTTGGTGGCCTTGCTGTAACTGATCAGAGTACGCAGCGGATCCTCCCGTGGTGGTCAGAGTGCAGCAGAAGCTTGGTGGCCGCCTCCAGCTCTTCTCCTGTTTGGCTCTCGAGGTCCCTCTTACTGCTCGTGAGCATCTATCAGCTTTGTATATCTCTTCATGTATTATACTTTTGTATTTTTCTGGTGATGTAATATTGCTGCAATGTTGTATCACTCTCTGTGATAACCATGTACTTGTACTTTTCTGTTGGAATGTATATTATCACTGTGCTTCTGCACTCTGTTTCTTACATGTACTGATGCTTAGCGTATATACGTGACGGTATCTCCGACCTGCGTATATACGTCGCAGTGGCGTCCTCGTACCCGCCGGATCGGGGCGTCACAGCAAAATTGAGCGCCAACTCACTGCTGCTTGAGGCAGTGTGAAGACATACTCCGTCGTAGATCGGCGCTTATCTCCAACATAATCGAAGTCAACATACCCCGTATAATCTTACTTACAATTTGTATCCTTCTCAAATACCAATCCAACATTTATTGTACCTTTGATGTACCGTATAATTCACTTCACCACCTCCCAGTGACCCCTACTAGGAACGTAATGTACCTACTCACCATGCTGATGGCTTGTGACAAATCGGGCCTCGTACACACCATCACATATATTAAGCTACATACTACATTAGCATATGATATATGAGATGTATACGCACATTTTTAAACTATAGTAGGAGACATAGTAGCTCTAAATTTGAAATGAGGAGCCAACGATGTACTTACAGACTTCGTATCTACTATTGATATTAAACTTTTGAAGTACCTTTGCAAATAACCCTTATGAGTGAAGCGAAGCTTATCACTATCTCAGTCTCTCTCAATCTCCATGTCACCTTTTTGCTTCTCTTAGATCTTTCATCTCGAACTCGGATGGCAACTGTTTCTTCAACCTATCGACCACTGATCTACTCTTAAAGTAATGAGAATATTATCCACATATAGCAATAAGTATATATACTCTGTAACACCCCGATTATTAATTCGCCGTAACACCCTGATGATTAAATTAACATGATTTATTTAAAATTTTAACTCTTGGTTCAAGGGAGTATACAATTTTAGTAGGGTGAGGATGAAATCAAGTATTTTGTATAATGAATACTTTCACATTTATGTGGAAAAGAATTTTAGTGGATTGGAAACTTGACAAATATAAATAAAGTATGTATAAGTGTATGGACTTGTATATGTAAATGGATATATATGTATGTGCGTGTGTGTATAAATGATATACAAATATCATCATATTTGTAAATGCAAGAATTTAAAATAGAAAGAGAGTTAGTGAAGGGAGTAGGTGTGTATGAGAGGGGATGATGAAGGGTCGGGATTTAATTTAGATTATGTGATTACATGTGGCATGAGAAGAAAAAGGGGAGATAAATTGATTTGGTAATATGTATTGTGATAGGGGGTTTGTGCTAATTAAGAGATGAATATTTTCCCATCTCTGTCCTCATCTTCATCATCCCTAATATCAAACCCTAGATCTACAATTTTCTTCTCTCAATCTCTCATTCTATCTCTTTCTATTTTTCCCTCTCCCCCAACCTTCTCTCCCACTCTCTGAAGTAAGGGCGCGGCCTGCCCTGGGGCACGCGTGTGCGGCCGCGCCGGAGGCAGCGCGCAAGGCCAGGAGTGCGGCCGACATGGAGAAGGTGCAAAAGCCCAATTTTTGTTACTTCATATATCCTCTTTCCCCATGGTAAGTAGATCAAAATCCTAACTTGTATCTCTCTTTGAGTTCTTCTAATTTTTTTCCTCTCTTTTCATAATGATGCCCGACCATGGTACCGGAGGTAAGGCAGAGGCACATCCACTTCGAAGAGAAGAAAATCTAGGTGAGGGACATTCCATCTTGATCTAAACCTATTTCAAGTTTTTCAATTTTCAAAAAATTTCTCATGATATGTAGTAATTAACTTCTGTCATTTAAAGGAGTCTTCAATCTACATTTTCTCTATATTTTCTTGTAAATTTTTTGGACAAAACCATCATCTTGAAAAAATAGAGAATCTTCCCAATATGTACAGAAATCTGTTAAATAGAATAACTTGTAAAATTGATCTCAGTTCATCAATGTATTAGGGTTAAATAGTATCTTATTATATACCATTAGAAATACAATCGAGTCTACTTTCCAACGGTTCATACCATGTCCTTATCGGATACCTGTACCTTAAGTTACAACTGAAATATTGTATGTTGATCAAAATGTCGTGCTGCAGAACTCATTCACAGCTGATGAGTTTCTGAATATTTGAAATAGTTTAGTTAAATAAATCTATCATATATATATCATTGGAAAGATAGTGGAGTCTAGTTTCTAATAAATTTTTCCTCATTTTATTCCAATATGTAGAATAAAAGTTATGATAAGAACCCCGTTAGTTATCCGAAAAGACTGAGCCATAAAATGTATTTAAGTAATAAGTTCATGACTAATGATATATTGCCTAAAAGATATAAGAAGCCATAAGATTCTACCTTTCAGTGGATCATGTCATGTTCCGCTTAGATGTATGTGATACGGACTTTGTCGAAGCACTACAAATAGATTGAGGGATTGTTACAAGAATTGATTGGTACAATCCATGAATCTAGAATTTTGTAGTAAGGTGTGAACCTTAATCAAGTATCATTGTTGTAAATTATTTTCTACTAGAAAGCTAACCATATGTGAGTTACGATCATATTACCGTTAACCAAAAAGAAAAAGACTTACGCCAAGTATAATAAAATGTAATTGGGATTAAGATACTTGTAAATATGTTAATCATGTAATTAGGAGTCAAATTATAGGTTATGCAAATAAATTTCGATGGATGTGAGTTACTTAACCAATCATGCTTGATTGTTGCACATGTTGTTCTTGATTAAGAGATTTCATGTGAACTCTTAATTGAGTTCTAGATCTATGATCGAGGCATTGAAGTGAAGAGTGGCATCGAATTATAAATTAACAAGTCAAGAAATTGAGATACAGGATTTGAAATATTAGAATAATAAGGTATTTTATAGCCTTCCATCGTACTTTAAATCGCTCAGAACTCTCTACTAAGCTTCCATCTATATATAGAGGGTTGATTTGGAACATTTTATGGTATATAAGATTTAAGTTCCTGTGGCGATATAACATTTATTGATTCCTTACTTGTTTAGGTAACAAACTGAATAAACCTATTGAGTGCCGTAAAATAGGAATATGTAAAGTCTTAAATCAATAATTCATGTTCCTCTAATACAGGAAGTTTGACCATCTGTATCTAATATTTTTCAAATACTACTCTAAAGGATTAAAGCTCACGATTAGCGCTCATTCATTATTTTCATGGAAATTTCTTTGAAGGATTCCGTATAAATACTCAACATTTTGTCTTATAGACTTCATTATTAGAACTCTTTTCTCCATCTGGGTCCTGACCAGCAGTTGCAGTAAATGAAATCCTGGTACTATTGAAATGGTGTTAGTATAACACTTTTTGTTGGCCCAGAGGCCTTCCACTCTAGTTTTGATGATGATTAACTCATGTAGTTATGTTTACTAATAATCTTGTGATATTTAGTTTCAGATACTTAACCAAGATATTATTAGGTGATTAGCTTCAACAAAGGTGTTTTGGAGCTTTTCACATGGTGATTCAAGAGCCCGAGCGTCAAAGTTCATATCTAACACTCGTTGGAGTCAAGCTCGGTGGATCACGTTTGGATCGAGTCGACTTGGAGACGGAGCTCTACAAGAAGACTTCGGTACATAGTTTAGTTTATAGTTTAGATCCATTTGTTAAAGATTAGATAGTGTGATATGCTCAAGTTCACAACACACACACGTTTCATGTTTTGGTTTTGGTTTTCGATTTTTGGTTTAACCTATCTTGGTTTTCATGTATAGATAGAATCAAAACAAGTTTACATGGTTTAATGTACATTAGATTTGTTCTATATACATGTATGCTTCAACTATTTAAACAAACTTAGTTTGATAGTCTATTTCATGAATTTGGTGTTTTGGTATTTTAACAAAACATATTTTTGGATTTTAAGTCAAAAACATTGATATATATATATCTTTCATGTATATTGGAATATATCCATATACTATATGCTTCAACTTGTTTCAAATATCATGTTTTTGTATTTGGATGAGTTTTGGACAAAACGAATTTTCAATTCAAATATTCAAGTTTTGAAAAATACGGATTTTGGTTTTCGGCAAAATTTCTAAGTCACAAAAGTGGTTCAAACTGTTTGAAATATGTGTTGAATTTTTTCACACATATTTATATATCAAAGTATTATACTGAAACTATTTTTGTGAATTTTTAGAGATTTTATGGGATTTAATAAAGGATAAAAACTCAAGTTTTTCAAGTCCTAAATTCTGTCTGCCAGGCCCTGGCGTCGACCGACCGGTCGACCGGATCAGGAGTCGGTCGACCGGATGTGTACAAAACGTGCACATAGCCATATCAGTTGGCCGGTCGACCGAGCGGTCGACCGACTGAAGGCAACCCACTCTCGGGTTGCCCCGGTCGACCGGCCAGAGAGCCGTTACTCTCTGGTTCAGGGCCCGGTCGACCGGGCGGTCGACCGGAAGGCTCAACGGTCAAATTTTTGACCGTTGGCCGGTCGACCGGAAGGTCAAAATTGACCTTTCTGCCAGCCAACGGGCAGATTTTTTATGGGGTTATAAATACCCCATTTGAGGTTGGTTTTTGTTAAGACTTCCAAGAGCAAAATTCTCCCATTCTCTAGTGTTTTATTTCAAGTTTCAAAAAGAGTTTTAGAGCTTTAAAGATTTGATCTTTATTTTGTTTTAAAGGGTTAGAAAATTCAAGAAAAAGGAGAAACTTTGGGATTGGTTTTTGATCTTCATTTTAATCTTATCCTAGTTGTTTTACCAATAGTTTTCTTTGAGTTTTTGATTTCCAAACTCTTTATTTTTCACACTTGAGCTATCTTACTATCCTATCTATTTAGGATCTTTATTTTATAGAAAAATTGGTTTGTGGTTGACATAGACCACCAAGTTGTAAACTTCCTTCTTTGTGATATCCCTCTAGTGAGAGGAGATTGATTTGGTATCCCTCTATTGTGAGGTAATTGTGGAAGTTGTGATTAGCTCCCTCTAGTGAGAGGTGGAGATTGTGTTTAGCTCCCTCTAGTGAGAGGTGGAGTTTGTGTTAGAATTCTTCAAGTATGAGGCGATTGATTTGTATTGGCTAAGTGCCTACCCCTCTTGTGTGAGGTGATTTTTGTGTTGGTTGTGCCTTGCCTCTAGTGAGAGGTTGTATTTGGTTGAGAGAGGAGTTGTGTACTCCCAGTTGTATTTGTCCCAAATCCTTAGTGGAGGTTCCCTGTGTGGGAGTCCTGTGTGGACAAGTTAGTGGAAATCCTTCTGTGTGAAGGCGGGGACGTAGAGCTGTGTGCTCGAACCTCGAAATATATCCGTGTGTTAGCGATTGATCCACTTTCTCTTAACTCTCTCTATTACTTTGTGTATCTATTCATATTGCCATATCATATACATGCTTGTGTTGTTTGTGTGTGCCTCACTTGTGTTTAACCACGAGAGCTTCATATAGCACCTCAACTCTTATTCAGAGGAATCAAGAGGAGTTAGTCCAGAGCCCTTCACCGGAAATTTGGCTACACTTGTTGGTTACATTAAGTGTGTTGCAATTTAGTTTTAATTTTCGCATTTTGTTCATTAGATTAGTCGTACACCTATTCACCCCCCTCTAGGTGTACTTACAATTAGTATCAGAGCCTACGCTCCAGATATTTGGTTTAACCACCTAGGAGTGTGATCTTGGTTAGCTAATCTATCATTTGCATTTGCACACTTATATTGTTTACACACACTCATAGATTGCTTGACTCCTCCCATGTTTGATGTTTCCAACATTAACATGTGGAAATTTAGGATGTCCATGTACTTGAAAACCCTAGGCTTGCATGTTTTTCTTGCCGCTACCAATAAATCCTATCTTGGTAATAGCAAGCATATAGAGGCCAATGCACAAGTCCTTGAGGCACTTAGAAGCACGCTAAACAAAGAATATCTTATGATTGTTTCTAACTGTGATTCTGCCTTTGCAGTGTGGAACACGTTGACCTCCTTCAAGCTTTAATTGCCAATCCAAACAGAGGATGAATCTAGTGGAGAATCCGAGCAATATTGCTACATGGTCCAAGGGAATGACTCCCTTGAGGTATATTCGGAATCTCAATTAGATGATGATGATGCTAGTTCTTCTAGTAATGATTATGTTGACCCAAATGCTTTGAATGAAGAACTATTTATTGTATGTGAAAAATTGCTTGAAAAATATAATCTTTTGAAAAGGAAGAGTTTTGGACTTAACAAAGAAAATAAGGATTTGTGTTCAAAACTAGATTTGGTTTTGCAAGAGAAAGTGGAGATTTCTAATGAAAGGGATTCATTGAAATCCAAACTTGACCTTGCCCTAAAAGAGAATGAAATTTTGAAAAATAAAAATGATTGTAATGATATTTTGAAGAAAAATGAAAACTTATCTTCAAAACTTGATTTTACTTTAAAAGAAATGTTTCTTTGAAAATCAAAGTTAATTTGATTTCAAAAGAATTGGAAGATTGTTTAAAGAAAAATGTTTCTTTGAAAAATGATGTGTCTACATATGTTTGCCAGGCTAGTGTAGCTTCTTCATCTAACTTACCTATTGCATGCATCTCTTCTATAATTGAAAATGATATAAATAATTTAAAGAAGAGTGTTGAATGTTTAGGCTCCACTTTGAGCCATTGTGCTTTGAACCATACACGTTTGAAATCCATGTTTCGCAAGAAACAAATTCCATCTATGCATGCACACAAATCACGGCATATACATGCTTCCCACGTTCACTCTCACAACACTATGTATGCTCATGTGTACACTTGTACACATTGTGGACGTAAGGCCACCTTGCTAAATTTTGTTATGATAAGATAAATGATTCTAATTTAGCAAATAAGTTTGTTTGGGTTAGGAAAGGAACTAACCCCCATAGACCCAAAAGAGTATGGGTACCAAAGACCACCCCTATGCTACTTGATGTAGGTGTGGGCTCTCACATGACGTGAGAGCGATGGTGCCTTGAAGTGGATGCGTTCCGAGCTTTATGAGGACAATTTGGATGCATCACTTTCAAGGAAAGTTTGGTGGGAGGACCACCTTGTTTTGGAGACATGGAGAGTTGCCCTCATGGTTTTTCTAACTATATCTTACTCCTCATTTATTGTTTACATGCTCTTCATATCATTGTTTTTAGCATGGCTTGATGTTTCATGATTAATATGTCATATGCCATGATATTTAGATTAGTGATATACATGTTTAGTTATTTGAAACACCCTTATTTAATATGGATTTATATCTTTGTGCTCTTACTTTAGTTTATCTAATGTGTATGTCCTAGATCTAATGCATGTGCATTTGCCATAATGATCATATGAGTTTTTATTTTGATTTCTATGCTTCATGTTTTTACATGTTTAGATGTTAGATTTCATCAAAACTTGGATATATACTTATACAACTAGTAAGTTACAAATAGACTATTATATGTTTGTGCTTAAACGCTCATCTGTACTTATTAGATGTGCTAGTATAGCCTAATTTTGATGATTCATGCATTTGACTTGTATTCTCATTTTCTACATGTTTTTCATGTTTATATGTTTAGCTTCATGTATATGTCTATTGTGTCAAACTATTAGCTATACATATACATCCTTGAGCCACTTGCCTTCATGCATATACTTTTGTGGACTCGTTTATATTTGGATATGTATGTATACGGTAGTTTGTACATGACATACATATACCTTGAAAGAATTCTCGTTTTGATGTTTTAAGGAATTTTGTATTTGAATTTGATTGCCTATTTCCATGACTTGTCTTTCACAAAACTTGTACACACATATTCTTGATATTTTCTCATGATTTTATTTTCATGAGTATTATATGTGCTATATAGATTTTGAGTGACATTGGTTTAGCGATTTTCATATTTTATGGAATATAATTTTGTTTTATTCCTTACTTGAAGGATTTCGTACTAGTTTTCAAATTTTTCTTAAAATTAGTTCTTATTCTTCATTATGGTAGAGCTTTTCAAACATACTATATTTTCAAACCTATTTTTGAAAAACCTACCCATAAAGGGCGATTGGTTGGGCGACCATGCCTTGTATGCTTCTTATTGAAAATCCTTTTAAACATATGAAATGGGTGGAAGGTAATATGAGTTATACACTTGATCTTATTCTGTTTCAATTGGTATCATTGATCTTTTCAATTGATATCACTATTGACATTTTTTTCGTATACTCATAAATGTTTCTATACATGTATGATTACTTTTTAAATAGTATCAATTTCGATTGGTATTCAATTTTTCATACATATATATGCTTTATTTGTGTTTACTATATCTCTATATCTTTGAGCACAAATTTTAGTTATGCTAAGCTTGATTTCAAATGACTATTATATTTCAATTGATTATGTTTCAATTGGTATCTTATACAAGCTTATGCATCATTTTATTTGGTATTTCATAAAGGGGGAGAAAATTTATAATTCATTTTTTAATTGATATTTTACTCCCACACTTTATGTTGAAATATGATTAAAAAAATGATATGGATTATTTTTGGTATCATATGCTTTTAATAAAAAAAATTACTTTCAATTGATATTAATCTTTACATATTGGTATCAAGATTACCTATAAGTTTACTTACAATTGGTATCAAAATTTTTGATTACATACTTTAAAATGATTTATTTACTTACAATTGGTATATATTAAAAATATTTGTTTTATGTACCTTCAATTGGTATGTTTTATTTATTTTATTGATATCATGATGAATGAAATTGATATATCTTTTCTTACAATTGGTATCATAAAGTTTTGTTTTGATTTCACCCCTTATTGATATTATTTTTATTTAAGACAAAAAGAGGGAGAACATTGTTTCTATTGTTTTTTTGACCCCTTTGTTGATGATTGACAAAAAGGGGGAGAAGTATTTGAGTTTATATGCATGTTTATTGTTTAATATGCATGTTTATTTATTTATTTGTTTATTTGTAAGGTTGTTTCATATTGATTTTTTTATATTGTTAGTATCAAAACCTTTTAGTGATTATCTTTCCAATTGGTATCAAGAATTTTGTTTTATTGATTGGTATCAAGAGCTTAAGTTTTTTCATTGAAATTTTTATTGGTATCAAAAGCAATTATTTAAGAACATGTTTATTTTAAAAAGGAAAAGAAATTTATTTTAAAAGTTTGGTATCAAGAGCATATTTATTTCATGTTTGGTATCAAGAGCATGTTCTTTTCATTAGTTTTATGTATGTTGATGCATATTCATGTTTAGTATTCATTGCATATATTTATTGTTTATTGCTATGCATGAGTTAAGAAGGAGCTTCTTTGAAGCTTAACTTTAATCCATGCATATATAACTCCATGAGTTTTGTCATCATCAAAAAGGGGGAGATTGTTGGCCCAGAGGCCTTCCACTCTAGTTTTGATGATGATTAACTCATGTAGTTATGTTTACTAATAATCTTGTGATGTTTAGTTTCAAATACTTAACCAAGATATTAGTAGGTGATTATCTTCAACAAAGGTGTTTTGGAGCTTTTCACATGGTGATTCAAGAGCCCAAGCGTCAAAGTTCATATCTAGCACTCGTTGGAGTCAAGCTCGGTGGATCACGTTTGGATCGAGTCGACTTGGAGACGGAGCTCTACAAGAAGACTTCGGTACATAGTTTAGTTTATTGTTTAGATCCATTTGTTAAAAATTAGATTGTGTGATATGCTCAAGTTTACAACACACACACATTTCATGTTTTGGTTTTGATTTTCAGTTTTTAGTTTAACCGATCTTGGTTTTCATGAATAGATAGAATCAAAATAAGTTTACATGGTTTAATGTATATTAGATTTGTTCTATATACATGTATGCTTCAACTATTTAAACAAACTTAGTTTGATAGTCTATTTCATGAGTTTGGTGTTTTGGTATTTTAACAAAACATATTTTTGGATTTTAAGTCAAAAACATTGATATATATATCTTTCATGTATATTGGATTATATCCATGTACTATATGCTTCAAGTTGTTTCAAATATCATGTTTTTGTATTTGGATGAGTTTTGGACAAAACGAATTTTCAATTCAAAAATCCAAGTTTTGAAAAATACGGATTTTGGTTTTCGGCAAAATTTCTAAGTCACAAAAATGGTTCAAACTGTTTGAAATATATGTTGAATTTTTTCACACATATTTATATATCAAAGTATTATACTGAAACTATTTTTGTGAATTTTTAGAGATTTTATGGGATTTAATAAAGAATAAAAACCTAAGTTTTTCAAGTCCTAAATTCTGTCTGCCAGGTCCTGGCGATCGACCGACCGGTCAACCGGACCAGGATCCCGTCGACCGGATGTGCACAAAACGTGCACATGGCCATATCAGTTGGCCGGTCGACCGAGCGGTCGACCGACTGAAGGCAACCCACTCTCAGGTTGCCCCGGTCGACCGGACGGTCGACCGGCCAGAGAGCCGTTGCTATCTGTTCAGGGCCCGGTCGACTGGGCGGTCGACCGGAAGGCTCAACGGTCAAATTTTTGACCGTTGGCCGGTCGACCGGCCGGTCGACCGGAAGGTCAAAATTGACCTTTCTGCCAACCAACGGGCAGATTTTTTATGGGGGTTATAAGTACCCCATTTGAGGTTGGTTTTTGTTAAGACTTCCAAGCGCAAAATTCTCCCATTCTCTAGTGTTTTATTTCAAGTTTCAAAAAGAGTTTTAGAGCTTTAAAGATTTGATCTTTATTTTATTTTAAAGGGTTGGAAAATTCAAGAAAAAGGAGAAACTTTGGAATTAGTTTTTGATCTTCATTTTAATCTTATCCTAGTTGTTTTCCCAATAGTTTTCTTTGAGTTTTTGATTTCCAAACTCTTTATTTTTCACACTTGAGCTATCTTACTATCCTATCTATTTAGGATCTTTATTTTGTGAAAAAATTGGTTTGTGGTTGAGATAGACCACTAAATTGTAAACTTCCTTCTTTGTGATATCCCTCTAGTGAGAGGAGATTGATTTGGTATCCCTCTATTGTGGGGTGATTGTGGAAGTTGTGGTTAGCTCCCTCTAGTGAGAGGTGGAGATTGTGTTTAGCTCCCTCTAGTGAGAGGTAGAGTTTGTGTTGGAATCTTTCAAGTGTGAGGTGATTGATTTGTATTGGCTAAGTGCCTACCCCTCTTGTGTGAGGTGGTTTTTGTGTTGGTTGTGCCTTGCCTCTAGTGAGAGGTTGTATTTGGTTGAGAGAGGAGTTGTGTACTCCCGGTTGTATTTGCCCCAAATCCTCAGTGGAGGTTCCCTGTGTGGGAGTTCTGTGTGGACAAGTTAGTGGAAATCCTTCTGTGTGAAGGCGGGGACGTAGAGCTGTGTGCTCGAACCTCGAAACATATCCGTGTGTTAGCGATTGATCCACTTTCTCTTAACTCTCTCTCATTACTTTGTGCATTTATTCGTATTACCATACCATATACATGCTTGTATTGTTTGTGTGTGACTCACTTGTGTTTAACCACGAGAGTTTCATATAGCACCTCAACTCTTATTCAGAGGAATCAAGAGGAGTTAGTTCAGAGCCCTTCACCGGGAATTCAGCTACACTCGTTGGTTACATTAAGTGTGTTGCAATTTAGTTTTAATTTTCGCATTTTATTCATTAGATTAGTCGTACACCTATTCACCCCCCTCTAGGTGTACTTACACTTTTCTCTTGAGCCTTATCATGTTAAATTTGTAACGTTTCGCATCCTCTACTTCAGGAAGCGAAAATTGTCCAGTGACTGGTTACATTTCCATGAATAATGCATGTATCCACTCACTTGCATTTGATATTATATATTGTGCTTAGTAAGTAAAGGAGCTCTCTTTCCTTGGGTCTAAGACACCTTCTTGTATCAAGTCTTATCGTCTATTTTCCTTAAGTAGCTTTTAGTGGTAAGGAGATGACTTGAAAGTTTCTTATGGAGGCATGAATTTTGAACTTATTTAGTGCACATATATCAAACCTAGGATAAATACTATAAGTGAGCTTATGAGCTAGTACTCACATGTCAGGTACTACATCCTTGTGTAATACTTAGACGATATATGAAACTATGTTGGATTTAGAAGGAACTAAGCTTCAAATTAGAAAGGGCAGCTAACTGGTATAACAACTGTGGAGTTAAATTATTATTGCAATCGTAGATTAATGAATCAATTAATAGAGATGGAATATTTAGAAAGTTTGATAGTTAAATAGAGTATCATTAGTAGTGTGACACTAAACCGACAAATGTATATGTATATATGAGACACACACATGAATTTGAGTTAAGTAGTCGGTTACACCATTAAGAAGTATAAACGTAGGTGTGACGTCTTGCAATACACCATGGGTTGATAATAACTGTGATGATTCAGGTTATTTTAGTTTTTATGAACAAATTCAAACCCACCTAAAACATCATATAGAAAGTACACATATCATATATACACATATATAGCTATATAAGGTAAAAGAGAAAACTTCACCACTTTGATTATAAGAGAGTGGTCACAGACAAATTGACTAAAATAATATAACTTTTCGAATTAGTTTTATAATAAAATTTAGAGATATAATATTGAGAATCAAATTAATAAATGGAGAGAACAGTAGGCCATGAAAGTTGCTCCCTATTGGCATAACAAGTGATATATAAAAATAGTGTTTCAAATATATTAATGATAATATACATCTAGTATAATAATTCATGTGGCTATAAAGAATTGTAAGCGTTCCCTCAAAAATTACCTTAATAATCTATAAATTTGATATGCTTAATAGACATTACTGTTAGTGATTGATATAGTTATTGATATATGATTATATACATGATTGTAGTATGTTGTATAATCAGAGGAAGATTGATAATTGACTCCTATACATATTTCATGTGTACATATATCGTGTGTGTACATGTTGAGTATGTTTGTTAATTGTAATATTGATCATATTCTGAATAAAATTGACGGTATATGTGTGGTGCAAGTTTGAGAATTAAAGTAAATGACCAGGTAAGTTGAAATCGTTATTATAAATAAGCTCGAAAATATGTGAACATGATAGTTTGTAATATTTTGGCTTGCACGTAAAAATTGTACGTACATGTTGTCTGTTGTTGTTTTATATATATATATATATATATATATATATATATATATATATATATATATATATATATATATATATATATATATATATATATATATATTTTAAAGGAAGGGGCCAGCCGGAGCTAGTGGGTGTGAAGATGGGGTATCACATTGTGTATTGTTATTATATATATATTTTTTGAAGGAAGGGGCCAGTGGGAGCTGGTAGATGTGAAGACGGGTATCACATTGTGTGTTGTTATATATACATTTTGAAGAAAGGGCCAGCGGGAGCTGGTGGGTGCGAAGACAGGGTATCACATTGTGTGTTGTTAAACGAAGAAAGAGGCCAGTGGGAGCTGGTAAGTGTGAAGACGGGTATGAGACAGGCTGTGTGTCAAAAATAAGATGTGCTTATTCAAACTGAATAGTGTTGTATGCTTGTTCTTTAGGCAGAACTGTGAAACTCTACCTTATTATAGGAGGTAATAAAATATTATATGATGGGTGATAGTGTATGGGTTAACCCATGCGGTACTTGAAGAATGATATGATATACAACATATAAGCATATTTTGTGATATATGTATTATCTGGATTAACTTATTGTGATTTGTGCACCATCGTATATAGTATATGGATTATGTACACATTGAAAAGGGGAACACCTAGAGGGGGGGTGAATAGGTGTTAGTGCTAATATAAAACTAAATGCAAAACTAAGTGCGCTAAATGCGGAAGCTAATGCAAATATTGCAACACACTTAGTACAATCAACAAGTGTAGCCGAATTCCCCGTGAAGGGCTCTGGACTAACTCCTCTTGATTCCCCTTGAATGGGTTGAGGTGCTATGTGAAGCTCTTGTTGATTAGGTACAAGTGAGGCACACACAAACAACCAAGCATATACAAGATATAACAATGTGAATTATGCAAGGCACAACACAAGTAAATAGATATGATATGACAATAAGAATTATGCTCAACACAAGCAAATATGATATGATGTTATGTATGATGCTTTGCACAAATGTAAAGAGAGAGAGTTTAGAGACAAGTGGATCAAACGCAAACACAATGATATGTTTCGAGGTTCGAGCACCCTTGCTCTACATCCCCGCCTACACCACCGTGTAGGATTTCCAATCCACTATAGGAGTACCGAACTCCTCTCTCAATCCTTACAAAGCCACCGAGGCTATACAACCACAATCCACCTCTACCGAAGAGGGATAAGGCCCGTAGCCAAAACAAACACAATCACCTCTACCGAAGAGGGATCCAACCACAATACCACTCCGATCAACCTCTACCAAAGAGGGATACAACAAAAGCAAGGAGGGTTTACAATTTAGAGACTTAACCTCAAACACTTCTCTTTTTCTCTCTTTTTCCACAAAACAAATGATCCTAATAGATTAGGATAGTAGATAGCTCAAGTGTGGAAAGTAGGTGTTTTTGGAAACAAGCAACAAAGAAAAATTACTTGGGAAATCTCTTGAAGATGATACAGAGTGAAATCCAATTCAATATCCCAAAAGCCTAATTTTCTTTGATTTTCCAAAACCCAAAATAATAAGATGAAATCTTTTTAGCACAAAAACTATTTTGAAAACTCTTTTAAAACACTTGAAATAGTCAGGAAATTTTGGCATCAAAATCTTAGAGAGAAACTCCAAACAATGAGGTATATATAGCCCGAATACAAAACTAGCCGTTAGGCTGATGTGGCAGCCTGACAGGCCTGGCGGTCGACCGGCCGGTCGACCGTCCAACGGTCATATTTTGACCCGTTGAAGCTACCGGTCGACCGCCCGGTCGACCCAAACAAACAGAGAGTAGAACTCTCTGCAACGGTCGACCGCCCGGTCGACCCAAACAAACAGAGAGCAGAGCTCTCAGACCTGGTCGACCCGTACGGTCGACCGAGTTTGTGTCTGCCAGACGTGCACAAGTTTGTGCACGTCGGTCGACCCCATGGGTTGACCGGCCCTTGGTGCGGTCGACCCTTACGGTCGACCGACCGGCCTGTCAGCACAAACCTGGGTCAGAAAAACTGGGAAAAATGTTTTATAAAAATCTTTTATCTTTTCTGAAAATCCCATAAAACTTGTTTTAAACATTTTATATTGAAACACAAACAAGTGATAAAAATTTCAAGACATATATCAATCATATCAATTCATTTTTGTGTCTTGCCAATTTTATCAAAACCAACACTTGTATTTTATCAAACTTGATTTTTCAAAACATGAATAAAATAGTCAAAATAAGTTTGTCTAGCAAGTTTAAAGCATGTATGTATATCTAGAATACATCTAATATACATAGAATAAAGTAAACTTGTTTTGATCTACTATTCATGAAAACCAAATCCCAAACATGAAAACGTGTGTGTTTGTGCACTTGAGCATATCAACTATACTAAGCTTTACAAATGGATCTAAAACACACTAAACTAAACTATGGATACCTAAGTCTTCTTGATGATCTTCATCTTCAAGTAGACTTGCTCCAAAACTCCATCCATGGGCTAGATAATGTGTGATCTTGACGCTTTGGCCCTGGAATCAACATGAAAAGCTTCTAAACACCTTGTTGAAGCTAATCACCAACTAATATCTTGGTTAATGATCTGAAACTTAAACAACACAAGATTATTAGTAAACATAACTACATGAGTTAATCATCATCAAAACTAGAGTGGAAGGCCTTTGGGCCAACAATCTCCCCCTTTTTGATGATGACAAAACTCATGGAGTTATATATGCATGGATTAAAGTTAAGCTTCAAAGAAGCTCCCCCTTAACTCATGCATAGACATAAATAACAAGATATGGAAATGAAGCACATGAATATGTATGCAAGTATGGAGATAAAACATGCAACAAGCATAAATCAAAATCTTTTTCTCCTATTTGCAATACAAAAACATATATGCATAAATATCAAGGAAGAAAAATACTTCTCCCCCTTAAGCAATGAAAACATGCATATAAACTCAAACTCAAATACTTCTCCCCCTTTTTGTCAATCATCAACAAAGGGTTCAAAGTAAAATCAAATCAAACAAATTTTTCTCCCCCTTTTTGTCAAACAAAAAGATCAAGAAGGGGTTAAACAATCCAAACAATAAAATGAGGGGTAAAAATCTTTCTCCCCTTTTAAGTTAATTAAAACAATAAAACAATGTTCTCCCCCTTTTGTCTAAAACAAGAATAAGGTCAATAAGGGTGACTATAAACAACATGATATCAATAGATAAATATGTCAATGAAGCATCTTGATATCAATTAAAAATAAATAAAGATCAATAGATGTTATATGCTATATACATTCATGAAGAGGAAGACGATAAGTTAGCTTCCCTACACATATGCATTACATGAAGGAGGGATATTAAGCCCTAATTCACATAACACACACTATGTAATGCATAAGAGGAGATGTGAAGCTCCCCCTACACACGTGTACCACATAACGAAGAGATGTTAAGCTCTTCATACAAGATACACTCATCATGAATCTATATGCATATAGTCAATACAAATCAAAACTTTTGTATTTTTCTTAAAAAAATTTTAGATACCAGTTTTAAGCAAAACACATGAAACATCTTGATATCAATTGAAATCAAACATAATAAATTTTGAATGTCTAGATAAAATTTTGATACCAATTATAAATAATTTTCATATTAAACATATGATACCAATATGAAATTTTCAATCATAAAGTAAGGGAGTGGAAAACAAATACCAATTGAAGAATCACCAATTGAAAGACAAAATTAGATTTTCTCCCCCTTTATGAAATACCAACTAAAAAGATGCATGAGCTTGATACCAATTTAAAAGTAATCAATTGAAACAAAATTGAAACTCAATCACTAGCATAAACAAGATTGTGTGAAAAAATGTATATCTTAAGCACAAATAAAAGTGTATGAAATAGAATGAGTACCAATCACCAATAGATGATACCAATTGAAAATACATACACAATAAACATATGAGTATACAAAAGGATCAAAATGATATCAATTGAAAGAGTTCAATGATACCAATTGACATAGCAATAAGTTCAAGTGTATACATCATATTACTATACCTCCCAATCAAGGTTCAAGTTTTAAATGATTTTCATTTTAGAGCATACAAGACCATGATCTCCCATCCATCCGCCCATAAAGGGTAGGGGTTTTCAAAAATAGATTTGAAAATGTAGTTTTGTTTGAAAATCACTACCATAGTGAAGAATACCGTAACTAGTTAAATTGAAAATCTTTTAAACTAGTACGAAATCCTTCAAGTAAGGAATAAACTAAAAATAATTTTCATAAAACATGAAATCCACATGATAATCAATACTCTAATTCAATTAGGCATAAATATGACTCATGAAAACAAAACATGAGCGAGCAATAAAAGTGAGTGTACATATAAAGTGTGAATATCATAATCATGAAAATTTTTCATTAAGCTCAATTATTCCTTAATCATGAAAACACGAAAATCATCAAAGCTTATTTAATCTTCATGGCATATGTATGTCTAATACAAACTAAAGTATACATACATATCCAAAACACAACGAGTCCACAAAGTGTATATGCATGAAGGCACGTGGCTCAAAAGGATAAACATGTATATCTAATAGTTTGGACAAGATAGACATATACATGAAGTTAAACAAAACACAAAATCAAGAAAATCTAAATCTTCATCAAAACAAATTTCATTTCATGGTATATGTATGAATTGTCAACACAATAAGTATACATACATATCTCTAAACACAATTGAGTCCTTATATATAGATTTGCATGAAAGGCAAATGACTCAAGGGGTATACATGTATATCTTAAAGTTTGGCAATACAAACATATACATGAAGTGAAAAACTCATAAAACAAATCCAAAATGGGAATACAAGTTTAAAATGTATGAATCATCAAAACTAGACTATACTAGCTCATCTAATGGGTTCAGATAAGCAATCAAGCCCAAACATATATAAATTTATTTGTGGCCCACTATATGTACAAGTATAAATCCTAGTCTTAATGAAAACTAACATCTAAACAAGTAATCTTAACAAGAGGCATCAAAACACAATAAAGAAATCACCATGATAAAACTAAAAACATGATTATTATGTAAATTCACATGTATTAGATTCATGATGTACATTTAGTTTAAACAAAAGTGAGAACACTAAGAATGGGTTCATACAAGCATGTGTGTCTCGAATACTATATATGTATGTCAAGGATCTAATAATCATGGCATTTACATACTAATCCAAAGACAATGAATCATGCTATAAAACATCAAGGATATGAAATACAAAACATATATGATCAATATGTACATGCATGTGCATTAGATCTAGGTCATACAAATTAGTTTAAGAAATATAAGTCCATATAAAACATGGATGTTTCAACCAACTAATAAGTATAACACTAATCTAATTAACATGGCATATTCATGATGATCACTAAACATCAAATCATGCTATGAGAAATAAACATGGAAAGCATGTAAACATAAGGAGTTAGAGATTCGATACCAAAACCAATGAGGGCACCGCTCTATTTCTCCAAAACAAAGGTGGTCCTCTCCACTAAACTTTCCCTTGAAAGTGATGCATCCAATTGATCTCCTTTAAGCACGGAACGCATCCACTCCAAGGTGTCATCACTCTCACGTCATGTGAGAGCCCACACCTACATTAAAAATAATAGGAGGGGTGGTCTTTGGTACCCACATCTTGTTGGGTCCATGGGGGTTAGTCCCTTCTCTAACCCAAACAAACTTCTTTGCTAAATTCTCAACATGTAAACGATCATAGTAAAATTTAGCAAGATGGCCTTTTCGGCCACAATGTGTACATGTGTACACATGAGCATACATGTGTTGATGGTGTCCGTGTGGAGCATGTGTATGCCGTGGAGGGTGTGCATGCATAAAAGTTGGAACTTGTTTCTTTCGAACCAAGGTTTCCAAGCGTGTATGGTTCATGGCACATTGGCTCATAGTGGAGCCCAAACAATCTACTCTCTTCTTTAACATACAAATATCATCATTAATCTTAGAAGAAGAGGTACATGCATTAGGTAGACTAGATGAAGAAGCTACACTAGCATGGCAAACATGTGTATCAATTTTATTTTGCAAAACTTCATTTTTCTTTAAACAAATTTCTAAATCCTTTGAAATAGAATCAATTTTTATTTTCAAAGAATTATTTTCTTTTACAACAAAATCAACTTTAGAAGATAAATTTTCATTTTTCTTCAAAATAGCATGGCAATCATTTTTAGATTTTAAAAAATCATTTTCTTTTAGTGCAAGTTCCAATTGAGATCTCAATGAATCCCTTTCATTATAGACCTCAACCTTCTCTTGCAAAACACAATCAAGTCTAGAATGCAAACTTTTATTTTCTTTTTCAATTTCTAAACTTTTCTTTTTCAAAATCTTATAATTTTCTATTAACTTTTCACACACAATGGATAGTTCTTCATTCAAGGCATGGGGATCAACATAATCATTTGAAGAACTAGCACAATCATCATTATCTAAGTGGGGTTCCGAATGTACCTCAAGGGAGTCATTCCCTTGGACCATATAACATTGTTGTGGTTCGGATTCTCCACTAGATTCCTCTTCTTGTTGGATTTGGACTAGAAGCTTGGAGGTGTTGGTGGTTGTCAATTTGTTCCACACTATAAAAGTGGAATCAAAGTTAGAAACACACATAAGATAATCCTTAGGTAATGTGCTTCTAATGGCTTCTAGGGCTTGTGCATTGGCCCCTATATGATTGCTATCACTAAGGAAGGATTCCTTGGTAATGGCAAGGTAAACTTTATGACCTAGGGTTTGTAAATAAACGGTCATTCTAATCTTCCAAACATGAATGTTGGAAGGGTCAAACATAGGTGGGGTCATGAAGGCCATGGTAAACTATATGTGTGCAAACAAGCAAATGCAAACAAGAGATTAGCCTAAAATGAGGATCTTTTACTCTAGGTTGTTAGACCAAATCAGAGTACCAAGCTCTGATACCAATTGAAAAGGGGAACACCTAGAGGGGAGGTGAATAGGTGTTAGTGCTAATCTAAAACTAAATGCAAAACTAAGTGCGCTAAATGCGGAAGCTAATGCAAATATTGCAACACACTTAGTACAATCAACAAGTGTAGCCGAATTCCCCGTGAAGGGCTCTGGACTAACTCTTCTTGATTCCCCTTGAATTGGTTGAGGTGCTATGTGAAGCTCTTGTTGATTAGGTACAAGTGAGGCACACACAAACAACCAAGCATATACAAGATATAACAATGTGAATTATGCAAGGCACAACACAAGCGAATAGATATGATATGACAATAAGAATTATGCTCAATACAAGCAAATATGATATGATGTTATGTATGATGCTTTGCACAAATGTAAAGAGAGAGAGTTTAGAGACAAGTGGATCAAACGCAAACACAATGATATGTTTCGAGGTTCGAGCACCCTTGCTCTACATCCCCGCCTACACCACCGTGTAGGATTTCTAATCCACTATAGGAGTACCGAACTCCTCTCTCAATCCTTACAAAGCCACCGAGGCTATACAACCACAATCCACCTCTACCGAAGAGGGATAAGGCCCGTAGCCAAAACAAACACAATCACCTCTACCGAAGAGGGATCCAACCACAATACCACTCCGATCAACCTTTACCAAAGAGGGATACAACAAAAGCAAGGAGGGTTTACAATTTAGAGGCTTAACCTCAAACACTTCTCTTTTTCTCTCTTTTTTCACAAAACAAATGATCCTAATAGATTAGGATAGTAGATAGCTCAAGTGTGGAAAGTATGTGTTTTTGGAAACAAGCAACAAAGAAAAATTACTTGGGAAATCTCTTGAAGATGATAGAAAGTGAAATCCAATTCAATATCCCAAAAGCCTAATTTTCTTTGATTTTCCAAAAACCCAAAACAATAAAGATGAAATCTTTTTAGCACAAAAACTATTTTGAAAACTCTTTTAAAACACTAGAAATAGTCAGGAAATTTTGGCATCAAAATCTTAGAGAGAAACTCCAAACAATGAGGTATATATAGCCCCAATACAAAACTAGCCGTTAGGCTGATGTGGCAGCCTGACAGGCCTGGCGGTCGACCGGCCGGTCGACCGTCCAACGGTCATATTTTGACCCGTTGAAGCTACCGGTCGACCGCCCGGTCGACCCAAACAAACAGAGAGCAGAACTCTCTGCAGCGGTCGACCGCCCGGTCGACCCAAACAAACAGAGAGCAGAGCTCTCAGACCCGGTCGACCCGTACGGTCGACCGAGTTTGTGTCTGCCAGACGTGCACAAGTTTGTGCACGTCGGTCGACCCCATGGGTCGACCGGCCCTTGGTGCGGTCGACCCTTACGGTCGACCGACCGGCCTGTCAGCACAAACCTGGGTCAGAAAAACTGGGAAAAATGTTTTATAAAAATCTTTTATCTTTTCTAAAAATCCCATAAAACTTGTTTTAACATTTTATATTGAAACACAAATAAGTGATAAAAATTTCAAGACATATATCAATCATATCAATTCATTTTTGTGTCTTGCCAATTTTATCAAAACCAACACTTGTATTTTATCAAACTTGATTTTTCAAAACATGAATAAAATAGTCAAAATAAGTTTGTCTAGCAAGTTTAAAGCATGTATGTATATTTAGAATACATCTAATATACATAGAATAAAGTAAACTTGTTTTGATCTACTATTCATGAAAACCAAATCCCAAACATGAAAACGTGTGTGTTTGTACACTTGAGCATATCAACTATACTAAGCTTTACAAATGGATTTAAAACACACTAAACTAAACTATGGATACCTAAGTCTTCTTGATGATCTTCATCTTCAAGTAGACTTGCTCCAAAACTCCATCCATGGGCTAGGCAATGTGTGATCTTGACGCTTTGGCCCTGAAATCAACATGAAAAGCTTCTAAACACCTTGTTGAAGCTAATCACCAACTAATATCTTGGTTAATGATCTGAAACTTAAACAACACAAGATTATTAGTAAACATAACTACATGAGTTAATCATCATCAAAACTAGAGTGGAAGGCCTTTGGGCCAACACACATGAAATGAATCCGGTAATAAACTAAGTCACTAAAGTAGAGTATTCGATACAACTCATAAACCTTGTAAATTACAGTGCAAAGATTTAAGTTATAGAGTCATTGACTGAAGGAATCAGGTCATTTTGCCAACTATAGAGATAGTTGGGTTGACTGTTTATTTTGATATAAATATTTCTTCTCTTTATCCATATTCGTATTGCCATTTGAAGAATAACATGTATCCTTTTATTTTGACAAGTATATCATTCATTAATCTCCTTTTTGTCTCCTCACTGAGCTGTCGAGCTCACTCCCTCCCAGTTTCATATTTTCAGGTTGCGGTGAGATAGAGGCCCAACTTAGGCTTTCGACGTTTTGAGGAGAAGTTTCATTAGTAGTAAACTTGTTACAGATATAGTTACGTGTTATTACTTTGAAAGATTTTGGTGTACTTACCCATAACTTTAGTGATATGTACATGTAGCATGTATTATTCTTGTTAGATATTTTTTTTTTAAAAAGGAGGTAGTTTGTAACGACTGTGATTAAGCTGGAGATATAGCGATTCTAAGTTATGTTTTGAATGTCAAGAGGGGTACTCCCGAGCATTTCTTACGATGGATATTAGCAGTGAGATTTATCTGCTCTATGGACTTGATGATAAGTAGGCGATGTCAAGCTAAAATCTTATTATAGCTGTGTGGTAGAACTTTGAGTTTGATTTATATATTTGAATTGAGATAAGCCTTGTAGGCTCATATAAATATATTGTGTATTTGGGGTAAGTGACTAAATACAAAGGAGATGTTGTAGAAGTTTTAAGAAATTATAGATGATTATGATAATCTTTTGAATAATAAGAATGTCTACGCTAATTGAGGTTATTACTATCTGGGACCGTTACACACTCTCTACCTGGTAACCAGTTGTAGTAATTATATAGGTCATATTTACTTCTTGTGTACTTCTTACCACGCATAAAGCTGTCAAATCGCTTGTGTCATTGCCTCGGTGATTGCTTTAGCCCATGTAGCGACTTCTTCAGCTACAAACCAGGCTTTCTTTTCCTGCAGCTTTAAATCCCACCAACTAAGTCATAAAGATTTCCTCATCAAGATCACCATAGAGAAAGACGGTCCTCACATCGATCTGATCCAGTTCCAAGTCATACTGTTACCAATGCCAGCAATATCTGAATGAAAGAGTATTTTAGAACAAGGAGAAAACATCATCGTAGTCAATACTTTATCTCTGTGCATAGCCTTTTACTACCAATCTAGCTCATAGCAGAAAGTAGCTCCATCTTGAGATGCTTGCTTCTTAGCATACACCCATTTGCAACCAATGACCTTTTTATCTTGGGCAATTCTGACAATTCTCAAGTGTCGTTCTTCTGAATAGAGTTCATCTCTTTCAACATAACTTACTTTCACATCTCATACTCAAAACTGATTTATGCTTTCCTATATGTAGATGAAATAGCATCTTATATGACTGAGAGTGCATAGGCCATAATCATATTTATAGTGAGTCATGTGGGCTTTTGTGAGTTTCTTCTACCTCGTACACCTGCAAAAGAATCTTGGACCTGACCCATAATATGTCCTTGATTCTCAATGTCTTCAGTATCCTCGTCTGCTCATGACTCTCATCTCGTGTCACTGTCAGTGGAATCTCAAACAATATTGAACTACCTAGAGTGTGTGGAGTAGCACCACTCTCCACCAGTTTTGATACCTCTGTGATTTTCTTACCCTCCACTTGCTGAGAGTCAGTAGGCTTCAATGATGAAACCTCGTCGAATTTGACATCTCTGCTCAAAATAATTTTCTTATCTTTTCGGTCCCCATATTTTGTAGCCTTTAACATCTCTTTTGAACCCTAAAAACACACTTTTCTTTGCTCTAGGATCCAACTTGTCATCCTTGACGTAAGAGTAGGCAGGACATCCAAAAATTCTAAGCGAATCATAGTTTTGAGCGGCTTCCCCTGACCAAACTTTCATGGGAGTTTTACCTCCTATTGCAAACGATGACAACCTATTGATGAGATGGTATGCAAACATCAACGCCTCAGTCCAAAAGTATTTTGACAATGCAAAATTTGATGATATATATATCGAATCTTCTGCAGTAAGGTCTGATTCATCCTTTCGGCCACCCCATTTTGTTGCGGTGTTTCTTTAACTATGAAGCACCTCTCAATGTCCTCGTCATGACATAGCCATAGGAAAGGGTCACTAGTATACTCACAACCATTATTCAAACGGAGTATCTTAATCTTTCTTCCTGTGAGTGTCTCCATATGCTTCTTCCACTCTACAAACAAATCTAGGACTTTTCCTTTGTATCTCATGGTGTACACCTAACAATGCCTAGATAAATCATTAATAAATGACACAAAGTAATGCATACTTCCAAGTGATACCATCTTGATACGTCCCCAAATGTTCATGTGAACATAATGAAGAATCCCCTCGGCACGGTAAATAGCAGTGCCAAACTTCACCTTGGTCTTCTTGCTAATGACACAGTGTTAACAAAACTTCAACTTGCGAGTCTTGGCACCCTTCAACAATCCTTGTTTTGCAAGAGCTTGAAAAGACTTTTCACCTATGTGCCCCAGCTTCATATACCATAGCCTGGTCGAAATATTATCTGTACCAACTGAAGTTGTCAGTTACCCCGTAACAGTATCACCGTTCAAGTAATAGAGGTTATTGTGCATGACACCCTTTAACACAATCACAAAGCCTTTAAGCACTTTAAGAACTTCGTCTTTACTAGTAGACTCTAGACCCTGTGCCTCCAAAGCTTCAACTCAAATAAAGGTTCTTCTTTATTTGAGGAACGTATCTCACATCTTTCAGCTCCGTCACTATCCCATTGAACATCTGGATAAGAACTGTACCTACTCCATCCATGCTGCATGTAGGGTCATCACCCATCTGCACCAAACATCCGGCTTACTTCTCAAAGCTAGCGAACCAATCCCGCTTGGGGCAAACATGGTGGGTAGCACCCTCCAACGCCACTTGATTGGGAGGGATTTTATTAATCAAATCACCAATAATCACCATTACAGGTTACAAAATGAAGGTACAACACCCCTCAATATATAGCAAGAGAACCCACACACAGAAAGAAACCAGAACTCTTAAATCGTATCAGAAACGAAATCAGAACCGCGTGTCGGTCGACCGGGCGGTCGACCGGTAGTTATGCAGTCAGGGCCTCTATAGAAAACTGCTCTTGGGTTAGTCGACCGACAAGGATTGTGCAAGAGACCGGTGCCAATCGACCGGGCAGTTTTCTCTTGTGTATGTTGTTCACCTTCATGCACCTCGGTCGACTGGGCGGTCGATCGACCTGATGCTCTGTGTGCCTGCTTCTGCTGATAAACGAGGCTCGCTGTTGAACTTCAAATCTTTGGCCTATCTCCAATAAGAATTAAAAACTCTATCGACTAGATTTTAGATCCTCTCTGCACAGGGGTGTTGTGTGTTAGTTCAAATGAGTGGTTATGTAGTTATCATAACTTCAAGATAGAAAGGATTTCGGGAAAGATGTATTTTTGGAAATTGCGGTGCTGAATTCCACTTGAAGTATTTGTCTAATTCCACTTCAAATTAATGGAACTGTGCATTTCTAGAAAGGGGAAAAATTATATTTTTATAATTCTTTTCGCATTACAAGATCATTGACCCTTGCTTTAGCTTATACATGAAATCTAACCGCGCACAGGTGGGATCTAGCAAGGATTGGGCATATGTAACGGGGCCCACTAGGAATTCGGGTTCATCTGTATGAGCTACACACATTATAAGATCACCAATCATGTGTTGATATGTGAATAAGATGTCGGGTTTTAAAGAGGTAAAACTTTAAATTCTTTAAACCTCTTATAATATCATAAGAGGGTCAACCTCATGTGTCAACACAGGATTAATTTTCTTATAATATGTGTGTGACTCACACACAAGAATCGAACCGCCGCCTAGGAGGGTCGGTACATGACTTGGGTCCAACTACAATTATGATTGGATTGGACAGGATTTGACTGAGATTGGGTTCGTTTTCTAACTTGACTTGGACTCGTACGGAAGCTAAGTTTAAGATTCGTACATTTATATAAGTCTCCGAATTTTAATTCTTAAACCCTAGCCAACATCCTTGGATTTCTTCTCCATTGATTTTCTTGCTTGAAGGAGACTGCCGTCATCGAATCAGTGCTTGTGATAAATCGCGAGACTTGTGCACAAGGCTACATGACTCAAAACAAATGTAGGAGCACTACAAAAAAAATCCTAACTTTCTGCTGCTAAATCTAACTTATATCTAACTCGTTTAAATTGGCAATCGATTGTCAGATGTACACGTCGTTTGTGTTACAAACTATAGTCCGATTATTATTTGATGTTATATTTATGCATGTTTTTTCAACATTAGTATTAGAGCCACGGTTTGTAGGACTGTTTCTGCATTCCATCTTGCTAAAACCTTAGATCAAGATAAAAAAAATGATTCTTTGATAGATCTATCGTATACTTGTAATCTCGATAAACAAGATTAGGTTTTTTTTTTTTTTTTTTTTTTTTTTTTGGCCTCATGGTCTTTTTCTCCAAAAAAAAATAAAATAAAAAATATTTGAGATTAATCTATTTGATTATGAGTTGATAAATTGTTGTTTGATATTTTACATGCATATCAGTTACTTGATCTTGTAAATATCTTTCTTCGTTGACGATAATCGATCTCTGTGCGCTCTTCACAATTGCAGTGCGCCCAGCACGCATGCCCGGGGTAGCTAAGGGCGCACGCAGCGACAGACGCAAGATATTTTTGAGCACCGCGCAAGGCCTAATGAGTTCACTGTGGCATCCCAGGTGTTCACTGTTGCCAGTAACAATTCAGTCCCAATTCAAGTCGATTCAGGCAGAAATCTGCAGTGCAAGTGTAGGACGTAGACACGCCAAAAGTGGTCAAATATTGTTGGTAGATCAAACGTGTTGCATCTAGGGGTGGCACCGGATACGGATTATCCGCGGATATCTGCATCCGAATCCGCCTTCAATGCGGATACGGATATCATTTTTTCACATCCGTCAATATTCGTATCTGTATCCGTATCCGAAAGGTAGGTGCGGATACGGATATGGTAAAAATAATATTTATTGATATCTGATCCGATATCCGAATGTTGCGTGCTTCATAATGATATTGGTATGCAGAAGACTATTCTTCAATGGAATAAGGCATTAAATTTTGATATTTTGAGTTGGTGAAAAAGTAATAGTGGAAAGTATTTGATTCTTGCAAGAGCACCACAAGATATTTTGAGTATTTCGACATCAAACATGGCATCCAAATCTGCATTTAGCACCGGAGGACGTGTAATCTATTGTTATAGAAGTCAAATGACAATGAATACGATGAATGTATTGATATGTACACAATAATATCATAGTATGTATCACATTTAATATTATAGTAGATGAGATAAAAAATAATATAAGTATTTCTATTTAATTTATCTTTAACCATATCCATTTTTAACATATCCGATTAGTATCCGCATCCGATCCGCCAATATCCGATTTATATCTGATATCCGATTTTGGCGGATACGGATATCATTTTTTTTACATCCGCCAATATCCGTATCCGTATCCGTATTCGAAAGTTGGGTGCGGATATGGATATGGTAGAGATAATATCCGATCCGATGGCACCCCTAGTTGCATCCTGTGATGGGGATCACAGGTAAAGCAGTAAAATGAGTATCTCATTGCTTAGGGCGATGAGAAGCATGATACATGAACTAAAGATGGCAGGACACATGATGACGGACGAACAATAGGTGCAAGTTGTGCTCAGGTCATTGCAGACATGTACATTCAAGAGAAGTAAACATGCACAATAGCTTTTCTCAGGCAAGGGTAAGAAATACAAAGGCAGAGAGAAATGGACAGCCAAGGGTCCTCATGACTTGCAAACTGGCTCAGGGATGTGAACACTCTATTTCCACTAGAAGATTATCCATCAATCTGCAAAAGAGAGCAACAAAAATGGTTAGTAATTTCTAATAACTAAAATTGCAAACTAGCAGTTTAGAAACATGAAAATATGCATTTGAAATAAGAGCAGCGAAGCTAAGGAATGATCTGCCATTTTTTTTTTTTTGGGGTGTGGGGGGTTGGGCTGTTTGAGTACATGATGGTCGAGTACTCAATATTCGTTGCATTCTCTTAGTGACTGCATGTCCTAGTGAGGTACGGATATTTGCACACAGAGAAATAATCAAGACATCCCAAGTCACTGCATGGAAGACACCCCAAGTCACTGCATTGACTGCAGTTGGGCCTATATTGAAAACGCGCTGCCCTTCTTTTTATTCACTGCAATATAGTTGACATATGGAAATGCCTTGCATTTCTCCACCAGCAGGTCTAACTTGTCTTTCGAACAGAAAAATTCAAGATAGGCCTTCTGATAAGTGTAACCTCCTGATCCTCCCCATCCAACTGCAGTAGGAAGAGGAGGGGGAGGGGGAGGTTATGTGCTAGTGATCTGGTGTGTGCGCACTAATCTGATGTGTGTCTTAATCAATTCTCTGTGTGTCAATATCCGTGCCACTCCTAGTGTGACTAGTAAGCTGAGAGAGTGAATTTCAGTCTCTCCTTAGTTTCTTTGACAATCCTACCCAGTAAATGATGATTTGAAGACACAGACAAGAGTGTCTTACCTCTATAGACACAAGTTGTAGATACACACACCCTCAAAAATGTAGATAAAAAAGATACAATTAAATATGTATACTTTTTAAATATATGTATATTTAACTCATATAAATATGGCATATACGTATTGGTACCGAAGAAGCCAATATAGCAAAATGATCTCCAAAACTAAATTAAATTTTGTCAGAAAAGTTTGTAAAATACTTCATTTTGTACCTGTTATGATCGACACAGATGGACATGTGCCTTGTGCCCAGCCGTGTCAAACATGCTAATTTTGGTTGTGGAAGACATCGTACATATCATAGCCAATGAAACATGAGGAAAATAATTGGTTAATCATAGAAATTGTTTCCAGTACATGTCATCTGAATCATCTAGCATAGAAATCTAGTCACATAACTATAATATACCACGCTACGTTAACTTGTTTTCTTCGCGCCTCTAGCCTACCTATTCCTCCTTAAGTGATAGTGAAAACTCATCAATTTGATTCATCCGTGATAATCCAGATATTATTACTCTCTGCTATTTTAGTTTGTGAAGTTGGAGTCCTCTTTTCCTCTCTTTCATTCTAAAATAGTTTTTCTCTATTTTTTTCAAGAAGAGACTTATTTCCCATAAACTAAAATTAGGTACTAACTTTTAACACAGAATATATATATGGGAAAAATGTTCCTAGTAGGTCTCCTTAGATTGTAACCTAAGGAGACGGCCTAAAATTCTAACATCCCGATTTTTTTTTCACAATCTGACCGCACATTATCATATTCATGTTATAAGATGTACGGAAACCCAATAAATTTTCTCCTTGAATTGAAACCTATTAAAATACAAAATGAAACTACCAGTAATCTATTGCTGCCATATGCCCCTTGAGGGGCTATCTCCTCGTGCCAATACTGAGCAAGTCCAAACAATACATGAACTTGCGTGCGAGAATTGGATTCGTCAACATATCTTTTGTTGAGTCATATGCGATCTGAATAGTTTCAGATTAGATAATTGAGTAAAAAGTGAAGCGCATAAATATGAAGTTAGGCCTCTATTTGTGTCTTCACCAGTTTGTCTCCATAATGGGCCAGTTTGTCACAACATATACTACTAGAGGTGTTCCACTTTGCCCCTTTAAACTATTTAAACCACCACTTCACTACTCCATTGTGTTTTGCCACAATACCCTTTAGAATGGGACCCACAGGCTAGGAATGGTTAGAAAATTTGGATTAGGTTTAGAAAATTTGGAGTAGATTTAGAAATTTGGAACGAGAACCACAAGATTGGAAATGGTTTTTGCTTGGTGAACTGAAAACAGGTCTGCAAGCACAAAGAACGAAAAAGAGTCTACAAGCGCAAAGAATTCGAGGGCTTGGGTATTATCAACATCTGAGATTTTAAAACGACGTTGATTTTAAAATTGATGATGGAAGCTTTTTGACGAGCCTGGACATAAATGAGCACCCCTCATTTCCCATAGCTATCGGCCTTCCACTGGGTGGTGGTCTAATAGATGTATTGACGAGGGATTTTCTTCTTTTTGAAAAGGTCTGAGATCAGTCAATGAATTATTTTTCTTAACTACTGTGATGGATGTTGGCAATAGTAGGGGAACTAGGTTCTGGACTGATAAATAATGTTCACATATCCCTTTGAGGAACTTTTCCCATATCTTTTTTCTTTGTCGCAAGATCTTACTGGATCGGTTGTTTCCTACTGGTTGAATGGTTGTTGGATTATAAAGGTACCAGAGTCGGGTCTAGGTGATCTTATTGCCAAGATGAAGGAACTTATGCAGTTCCTGTTATAAGTTCCCGTTGAGAAATTTTGAGATGGACATTAGGTTTAGGGATCGTCTTAGTTGGGTCTGGGACTCAAAACTTAGGACCGTCTTAGTTGGGTCTGGGACTCAAAAAAGATTTTTTCTGGTTTGGATCTCCTATTGCTGGTTGATTGATGACGATCTTCATTATCCGTTCGCCAAGGTCATCTGGGGCATTATGCCTTCCTCAGGTTGGCTGTTAATGGTTCGATCCTTACTTGAAATAATATCAGAAAATGAGGTTGACAGGGGCCTGACATCTGCATTCTATATTCGGTAAATGAGGAGTCTATTTGAAGAGTACATTACACAAGTGTTAGTTATCTTTTATTACCTTAGTTTATTTTTTAGTCTAGTTGTTATTTTATTATGTTTAGTACCCCATCGGTTATATCCGAATAGTGTCTTTTTGTAAAACCTAAAAATAAGTCTCAATACTTTTATTCTATAGACAATAATGAATTAAAATTTTTCTATTTAAATTTCATAAGACTTGAGTTCTTGAGATTAGGGTGTGAAGCTCGTGGTGTAAGGAGTGTGAACCCCGTGGTGCAAGGGGTACGAAGCCCAAATTTATCCTCTATTTCTTAAACCCTAATTTCCCGTTTCTATTTCTTCATTTCAAAATTCTAATTTTCTTTTCTTAGATTGAAAGTGATTGTGATCCTACCGCTTTACAACAGTTTGGTATCAGAGTCAGGTTCAATCCCTTTTAAAATTTTATCCCTCTTTTCTTTAAACCCAAGTCTCTCTCTCAAACCTTAGATTTACATCAAACTCTAGATCGACTAAAAAAAATGTTGTAGCAAAAGTCCCCCAAAAATCCCCAGGAAAATCCCCCTAAAATCCAAATCTTTACTATACATCCTTCTTCTCTGAAAATAAAAGTTCACTATTTCAAATACAACAGTGTTCTTCTCCCTCTCCCTTACTTGAAAACCCTAACCTTAGGGTTCCTTGCAACCGTCTGCCTCTTCGCTGCCATCTTCGCCCCCCATCACCTCCAGATCTCCCTTTGCACCGCCGCCAGCCTCTCCACCTCCAGCCTCTCCCACTGCCACTGAATCACCTCCATTGTCACCATTTTTATCTCATAATCATCGATAACATCATTACACCAACATCACTCCATCACCTTAGCCATTGACACCTCTGTTTACCATCGATTACCATCAACCTCCATCATAACTCATCACCATCACCACACCATCCTTCATTTTGACCATTCTCATCAGCACCCTTTGTCATCATCATCTCCCCTTGCACCACGGGTTTCACACCTCTTACATCACATGCTTTATATTCCAATCTCATAAATTTAAGAGCTCAAGAAATATAAAATGAAAAATCTCTCCAGTTGTTATACTTATTCCTTAACCCCAATTTCTCTCATTTATTTCTTGTTAAAATCTTAGTTTCCTATTTCTTGTTAGGATTATGATGTGAATACGTCGTGAAGGTAGATGAAAATACGAAGATCAAAGAACGGACATGTACAAGAATCTGTGCACAGGAGTAGTCGGCTAATACATGGTATAGTCGACTAATCACCTGGATTAGTCGGCTAATATAATGTATAGTCGATTAGGTTTGGCCAACAGAGAGTTGGGGTTCTCAGGATTTGTCAAAGTAGTCGACTAGGATTTGGGACTAGTCGACTAATGTCGGATATGACAATTTATTTTCTAGATCTATTTTGAGTCCGAGTTGGATTCAAGTTTTCTTTATTCTGAGGCGGTAATTGTTCGTATTAATGGAGTTTATTTAGGACTAGGAGAGTTCTATATTCTATAAATAACTCCTTAGGGGTGATTTTCAATATATTCCAAGAGATCCAATAAATTTGTAATTCTTAAGGGTATAATTCATCTAGGTGAGAAATTCGTGAGAGAAGCTTAGCCACAAGGCTTCGCTGTACTTGGCGACCATTAAAAACTTGTAATTTCTCAGCGAGGTGTAAGTAATTTTTATTGTACTCTCTCAAAATTTTAATAAAGTTTTTCCCTTTTCTCGTGAATGTATACACGATCTGTTTGATCGGTGGAATCACGTTATATTATTTGTTGGCTTTCTATCTATTTTGGAATATTTTTCTTCTTTTCTTCATGTTACCTTAATAAATTTTGTGGTTTGTTTTCGCTGAGCTGCCCTAGTCGATCCGATCGTAAGGGCGATCATCCCTTAAATGACATCAATTGGTATTAGAGTAAGGTAACTTGAAGATATCTGCGATCAAATTCGATATTCAAAAATTCAATAGCATCATCAATTTCAGTAGATGGAATATTAGAATGAATGCCATCTTTATGTAGAGCTGGTTAAAGAAAGTATTACTCGGGAGGGAGAAAGAGACTCAAGACAAGAAGGAAGAAACTTGGTAGGAGTTGGATGAGAAAATCTTGATGACTATTTAGCTTTACTTGACAGATAAAGTGTTGGATGAGTTTCTATGGAGAAAACAACATCCTTGTTGTGAGAGCGACTTCAACCACTATCTGAAGAAGTCGATGGCGAATCAGTTCATTCTGAAGCAACGTCTTTTTCTTCTCCGTATGCTGAAAGTACACCTATCAAGTCTCGTATTGCAAAATTTTCTCTATTATCAATGATTTAGATAAGATAGTGGTTAAAATAGAAAATGAGGATCAAACACTTGTATTACTGTATCTTTATCTTCTTCATATAAGAGTTTTAGGGAAGCTATCATCTATGAAGGTAAGTCAACAATTAAGGTCAATGAGGTCAAAAAATATCTGCTTTTGACACCCAATTGATGGGTGAGTCTCATCATGATGATTCCGGGCAAGTTCATTATTCAAGGGAGAAAAATAATAATGAAAGTTATACGAGTAACTCAAAACATAGGAGTTTGCGTGCAACTATTACACTAGAAGAGGCATATTAGAGCTGATTTTTGGCTTTAAAAGAAGAAACAACCAGATGTTAATGTCACTGAACTGATTAGAGAAGATGAATAATAGTGCGACGTTCTATCTGTTACTAACAAATTAGCTAATAACAAAAATAGATGAAAAATTAACTCTAGATGTTCACAACACATCAGTTCCAGTAGAAAGATGTTCTCCTTATACACTTTAATTTAAGGGGGAGAAGTCTTCATGAAAAATTCTACTACAAGTAAGGTGATTGGCGAAGAAACAATTTAGTTTCGGTCTCATGATGATGGATGCATCAGTACTCTTCGAGGCGTTCATCATGTTCTCGAATCAAGATACAATCTCATCTCTCTTTGAGCTCTACATAGGGAAGGATACAATTTCAGTTCTAAAGGTGATCTTATGAAAGTCTTCAAAGAAACCCATGTGAAGTTTCAAGCCGAACGTGTTGGCAATGTGTATATGTTGCGAAACTCAAAGTTACAGTTGGTGGATTGCAGTTATCATTGACTCAAAAGTGACGGTTGTGAAACAATCAGAGACTGCGATGATTTTGAGTTCGGATATTCAGTTGTACCCTGAAGAGAGATTAGGACTAGGCGCGCAACTAGGTAGTCCAGATCGTTACTCCTATGGTGGAGCAAATTCTTATCAGTAATAAAGTTTAGGTTGGGGCTGAACTTATTCGACCTAATCAAGTTGTAAACCCCATGAGGGGGTTATGGAGAAGAAAGAGTGAGATGGGGATGAAATAAAGTTTATTCAATTGTGTGTAAATGCAAGCACGTGGAGTATGCTGGCTATTCTCAGACTTGAACGTATAAAAGCAAAGGGGAAGATTGTTAGAATTATGACGTGAATACGTCATGAAGGTAGACGAAAACTCAAAGATCAAAGAATGGACATGTACAAGAATCTGTGCACAAGAGTAGTCGACTAATACAGGGTATAGTCGACTAATCACCTAGATTAGTTGACTAATACATTGTATAGTCAACTAGGTTTGACTCGACTAATCACCTGGATTAGTCGACTAATACATTGTATAGTCAACTAGGTTTGGCCAACAGAGAGTTAGAGTTCTCAGGATTTATAAGAGTAGTTGACTAAGATTTAGGACTAGTCGACTAATACTATGCAATTAGTTGACTTATGCCCCGGCCTAATTGACTATTGTCAGGTTTAGCAGTTTTTTTTTGGATTTGTTTTGAGTTCGAGTTAGATTCGAGTTTTCTTTATTCTGAGGCGGTGATTGTTTGTATTGATGGAGTTTTCTATAGTCTATAAAAAACCCATTAAGAGTGAACTTCAATATATTCCAAGAGAATCCAATGAATTTGTAATTCCTAAGGGTGTAATTCATTTAGGTTCAAGAGCCTGTAATTTTCTCAGCGTAAGGTATAAGTATTTTTTATTGTACTGTATAAGTATTTCTTATTGTACTCTCTCAAAATTTTAATAAAATTTCTTTCCCTTCTCCCGTGTACATACACACAATCTATTTAATCGGTGGAACCACATTATATTATTTGTTGGCTTTCTATCTATTTTAAAATATCTTCTTTTTTCTTCTTCATGTTGTCTTAGTAGATCTTGTGATTTATTTCCGCTGTACCGCCCCAGTCGATCCGGTCGTGGGGGCGACCGTCCCCGAAATCACATCATTTCTTTGATTTGAAGGAGATTGTAATCTTCCCATTTTACATCACTATTGATTATCTATTCCTTAGATGCCCACTTAGTGTTCATATCTGGGAACGCTTGGTGCAATATTTGAACCTCTCTCTTGCGCAACTCTCTTCCTCCATGAATCTTTTCTAGACTTTTTGGAGAGTCAGTTCTTTTTGATAAAGAGGAACGGGTGATTTGGGATTTATCGGGGCAACTTTTTTATGGAGAATTTGGAGGGAACACAATAATCGAATTTTTAACAATTTGACCAGACCTCCCGAACAGTGTTTTCATGTGTGCTCTTTTTTTATTTCTGATTGGAGCAGTCTCATTGCAAGCAGGGCAAGGTAAAGGGTTAGGCGGAGGCTTGACTAGTTTCTGGGGGCGACAAATCTGGCAGCCACTCGGAGCGCACTATGGGAAGGAGGCAAGGTGCCGATTCTGATCGCTTGTGAGCTGCATGGTTGTGGGGCACCGATGGTTTAGATTTTTCAGAGTCTGTGATTGTTTGAACCAGATTTCATTTAGCAAGGTTTCCATTGCTTTGTGACTTGTGTTGATGGTTTTTTCTTTTTGTTTGTGCTGATGTTTTGTCTCTCACTTTGTACCTGTGTGTGCATTTAGTTTGAGAAAATTTTTGTTTCAGATGTATCCTCTGGACTATTTCCATTAAAAGCATTTTAATGAAGAGAAGAACCAAATGGGTTCACAATTTTTTTCTCAGAAAAAAATTCTTTTAGTGAACTTTACTGCAAGTTGACGGTAATTGTAGTGAAGTAAGAAGCCAGATTACATGTTTTTCTCTTTTGTTTTCATGAAAATATTCACCTTTCATTTCTCCACTCTCCATAAATGATCATTTACAAAACATTGAGAAGATAAAGGGAAAGTACTTGGGTGTTCTTTTGATTTTGGAGAGAATAATTGTTTGAGAGAGAGAGAGAGAGGTTGGGGAGTTTTAGTGACACAAATAGAGCATGCTAGGGTTTTTAGAAAAGACTACATCCATAGTTCAAAATCTTGGTATCGATACCGGTGTTGGTATCGGCAAATGAGTTTTAATATCAACATCTGCAATATCGGTCGTTAACATCGGTAAATTCGGTCGTATTGGCAATATCAGCCCGATATCGGCCAATATTATAGGGTTAATATCGTATAGAGGTACCTCAAAATCCGATACTATATTGCCGATATGTATCGGAGTCGACTGATATTTTTAACCATGACTAAATCACATGCAAGTCACGCGATGTGGGATTTAACAGAAAACTAAATAGGAAGACTTAGCTCAGAAAATATTGGGTAGTACACTAGTGAGTTTTATAGTTGAGGGAGGCAAACTGCAACTCATGTGATATCAAGTGTGGGTAAACCACGATTTACCCTTTAAAATATGCATTAATTTCATGTTTAAGTTGATAGATGTGGAACAAATTAGTGTCACTATATCACATAGATCCATTGAGTCTAACATGTGTTTTGAGAATAGAAGTGCATGGTTGACATTCTTGATAGCTCCATATCACATACAGCTGCTGCATATTCAAACACATTTCTTTCTCTAAATTCATGCTCATAATCAAATTAAGGTGTTTCTCTCTGCATAAAGTGTTCAATGCACACAATCTGATGGATTGGGGAAGGAAAAAATATTGAGAAAATCTTGATAAATAAGGACGACAAATACCATTAGTTGTCAGGATTGATTATAGTTTCTGGGAATCCCTCTTCGTAGCCTTTTGAGATTGGATCGAGGAGGGCTTTCATTGTTGGCCTTCTGTGGGTTTTCTCTACTTTCACCTGTTATTTCAATGTGACAATAACCTATATGAGTCATACACAAAACATGGCTTACAGTTAATACCCAAAAAAAGCAAAATAATATTTGTACAGAAGATTCCAACCACAGTTACTTGTATTTATGAGTTGGTGGATCAAATTCATGCCTGTGCATGTTATCAGCTTGCATGCTGTACCAGGATAAATTTCAGTGTTGCTACATTTCTTATATTTTCCAAGATATTATTTCATATATAAATTAATTAAACATTCAACATGGATTAACTATGCTCTGTATTCTTTCCATATAGTTTCATTAAGATAGAGTACCTCTGAAAATATATAATGCATCTTTATTTCTTTTTACAAAATTGCTTACATGCATGCCGTTACTGATACAGTCCTTAAACAGGTATTAACAGTTATACAATCAAACGTTTCATACATAAAGTCTTTGTTTAGGCATATAACTAGGATTTTCTCAATTATTGAAAGGTATCAACATCTCACCTTTGTCAGCATTCTTGCAATTTGTCAATGAACTATTCACATTTTGTCTCCTTTATCATTCACTGCAGTATTTCTGGACCTCTGGTTTGCTGCATCATGCTGCCTCTTGCATTTAGATTGTGTACCAGTCTGATCATTACTTCCAGAAGGACTAGAAATGCTGCACACTGGCACCTCGGTCTCGTCACACAGAATCATCACCTGCTCTGGATTGGCCCGAGATCGCTTTGCAGACACTGTAACAACTCCTGGTTCCACTTGTTGTTCAGGAGTTTCACACTTTCCATTAAATGGGTACATGTAGCAAAACCTGATTGAACAGGAAAAAATAGTTAGAGGTTTGGCTATGAGTCCTTTTAACATAAAAATCAGATGAAAATATTTAAATGTTTAGGGAAACAATGCAATGCACGAACCATTCTTCAGGTAAGCTCTCAGTGTTAAATCCAGTGCTTAGCATCCTCCACTTGCGGCATTTGTCACACTGAACCCAGTCGTGGTCAGGCTTATCGTTTTTGCTTCCCTTTCTCTGAAACAGGTAAAAGGTACAACAAATTAGTAGTCGCAAGTGGCATAAATGTGGCACAATAGATGTCAGGGAGATTAGTGTTTTATGTGATGAGAATAGAAAAGTTGAAATTTATCGTTCGTCTTTTCCCCCCTTGTCATCATAATTATTTAATATAGGCGCATTTCAGGGAGCAATCGCTGCAGATTCAAATCCTGCAGCTCCTTGTTCCTCCGATTTGCTTTCACCAGAGCACTAAGCTCCTCTTGGTTATTTCCTATGTATAAACACGAAAAGAGTTTATCTGAAAATAGAATCCAACTTTTACTTGTTTCTCTTGTTTAGGTTTAAGTTCTGGTATTATATTCATTTCCACTATGGGCGTGTTTGGATTCATGGAAGTGGGAGGAAAATAGGAAGTAGGAAATGGAAGTGGGAAACGTGTTAGTGAGAAATGTTCAGATTCTCCCTTTTCAGTCTTAAGTTTTTAGGCCACTGTACACCAAATAGTTTGTGAGCTTTAAAAACTCGATTATCAGACATCGACATAGTTGGTGATTATGAAAATGTCTCAAAGGTTGGAACATTTTGAGAACCGAAAAAAAATACCAATTCGAGTGTATCAAAATTGTTATCCCAGTATTCATCAGCTCTGCTGCCCAGCCACTCTTCCAATCTGACATATGCTTCACAATCCTGAAAGCCTTGTTTCGTGTTCATAACCCACACATGACCTTTCCCATCACTCTGCGTATAAACAAAAAAATAAAATTAAAAACATTAGAAATGAATTCCAGTGAGTAAGAACTCCGTTAATGTAATCTGCACCAAAATTGTATAGCATAATGAACGTGATAAATTTACCATTATATTTGTAACATCTACAACTCCTATAACTCAACGCCCCATGTCTGCATTGTGTACCATGCCTCCAACTCGCTTGTAAGCCTAAAACCATATTAAACAAAGACAATGGCAGATGGAATTATGAAGATCCAATAACAATAGTATCTCAAAACAAATCAATGCTTAACATTAGAAAGCTCTCACCAAGTAGGACATTTTTTAATGAATAAGATAGATAACTGTACCCTCTCCTAGGAGAGAGAATTCTTGTCATTATCTTTATTAGAATTATAGATCTAGCTAGTGAACTCCCTTGTCATACACAAAATCATTTACTGACTTCCCAACATTTCCTTTCCTTAAAAATAAAATAACATTAACTGTATCTTGACATAATGTTCAAGTATTCACACAAGTGGTGTTCCAACAACTTAGTATATATTTGTTTTGAGGGAAACAACTTAGCATATATACACTGAAGATACAATCCATTCAAGTAATAAGGCACTGTCACCTCAAGATGGTCTATGTAAGTGTTTTTTTCTTTTGGGTGTGTGTGTGTTGGAGGTTGTGGGTGTTCAAGTGTTCTCAGTTCTGACAGTGTTCCTTCAATTTAGCATATATAAAGAAGATATTGTCTATTCAAGTAATAGGGCATGTCACCTCAAAATGAAGGAGTTTGGATTTATGTATACATAAATACATATATGCATACATACAGACAATGATATAAGAAATGATTCAATGAGATTGTCATAAAATGAGGCTAACATGATACATGTTAGGATTAATTCATACTTCTAGATCAGTCTACAATGTTGGACGAACCTTCATTATGACAGTGGAAGTTTGAAGTAGAGTCAAAGTCAAAGTCAGTTATGTAGAAAGGTCTAATATATCGGTTGTACGGATCTAGAATAATCCCTAAAACGGTTGTGCTAGCTTTAAATGGGGTAATGGTGTCTCGTTTGTAAACAACATAGGAAAAAGATCCAATCAAAATTAATGGAATTCTTTTAGCCCCTAGACTTCTCTCCCTTTGTTATATCAACCCTTTCCATGATAAAAGTTATTCCCTTTTACTTTCATCAAATCTGAGAAATTTCTCTGTTGTGTCTTTAGTTGAAGGCTAGATGCTCATTTCTCTGCTTACCAAGAATCTACTGTAAATTTGTAACTAACCATTTTAGGATTCCATCAAAGTCAGGCGATAGAATCGGGTCTGATACCTGATGAAAATTGGAAAAAGGAAAACTTTATTCTACTTTTGTACTGCAATTTACTGCACTTTATAATTTCTGGAGTCTATCATTCATCTAATTCCACTGCCAATTGTAGGCTGCTGGATCTGAAACAAGGTCAAAATAAAGAAGGGAAGACGATTCTGTACCTGGTTTTGAGTACATGGACACTGATCTCAAGAAGTACATCAAGAGCTTCCGAGCAAACCATAATTTGATCCCATCTAAGATTGTTAAGGTATTTAGAGCCACAATTTGATCCCATATACAATTTCAACTAACATTCATACAATTCATTTTATTGTTTCTCTGTGTAGACTTTGATGTACCAACTATGCAAGGGTGTTGCTTTCTGCCATGAGCATGGTATTTTGCACAGGTAAGTATTCATATTAATTAACTTTTTTCTTCTCACTGGCTAGCTAAATCCGCTGCTGCTTGCTTGTTGCAGAGATCTGAAGCCTCACAATCTTTTAATGGATCGGAAAACGATGATGTTGAAAATAGCAGATCTTGAACTGAGCCAAGCTTTCACTGTTCCTACAAAGAAGTATACTCATGAGGTATAAGATTTTACAATACCTTTGTCCCCCATTTGGCTGCAAAACCTGTTGTTTGGTAGATTTGATCGATGTATTGTTGTTTTAGATCCTGACACTTTGGTATAGAGCTCCTGAAGTTCTTCTTGGGGCTACTCACTACTCGACACCAGTCGACATTTGGTCCGTAGGCTGCATATTCGGTAAGCAGTTTCTCTTCTTTGCAGGCAAAAAGTCTTACATAGCAAACGTTGGCAGTTTCAATACATTATTACTGCAAAGCTAATTCTACTCTTCTGTGATTACTGGAAATGTAGCCGAACTGGTTACAACTCAACCACTATTTGCCGGGGACTCTGAGCTGCGACAGCTCCTTACCATTTTCAGGTGAAGTAATTTCTCATTTGTTGGTTCTTCTGTTTTGTTCTTTCATTTGTTTGTCTTTGTGGCTGGATTGATCTTCTCTTCCCTCATGTTGTGATGCATGCAGGCTGTTGGGCACTCCAAATGAACAAGTATGGCCAGGGGTTGGCAAGCTGCCAAATTGGCATGAATATCCTCAGTGGAGTCCAAAGGATCTATCATCGTCTCTTCCCAATCTTGGAGCTGATGGTCTTGATCTTCTTTCGGTGAGTCATGTTTGTATTTTTTGTTGATCATCTGATCACATAATTTTAAGTCATGATAATTATCTGATCCTGCCCACAGAATTCTGTATGTTACTTTTTCAGTATGGTTCTATTGGCTCTGCACACATAGTTTTGGTTTGATGTGTGAAGATAATGATACAAGTTATCTAGTGAAAGAGCAAGTGAAACAAACCAGTTATTTCGCTAAACCAAGAAAAAAAAATGAGATGTATTAGTTCAGAAGATTCCTGTAGATTAAAATGGTTGTGGCATATCCATTTAAGGTGCAAAAATCCCAAAGGTCTGTCCCGCTCACTATAAATTAGAAGTGGAAGAGTGATGCAAATTTGAACCTGGAATCAAGCTCCTGAGTTGGGCATATATCTTTTATGACATGATGAAGTGATGCAAATTTCAAAAGATATAAAATTGCATATCGAATATACCAAGTGCCTGTTAAATGATATCGGGGGATTCATCCAGATATTTTGCAGTGCTTATGTTTACAAAATAGAAGCAAATGTTAAAAGTAATTCTCGAATGCTTATGCTGAATTTTCTGGAACCTTTTTGGGGTTTGTCTTTTGGTTTGTGCTAGCTGCGAAATTAATCAACATGTTTTGAAATGCAGTGTTTATAAATTGTGAAAGCAAATGTGGTGTTTGAGCAATTACGACATGTTAATATCGAGTCTCATTTCCAAAGTTTGATGTATTCTTTGTGATCCCCGGTCCCTCTTTCTTCTCTTGTAACTTCAGATTCTTTACTATTTTAAGAACATATCCTTGGGGCTAAGGCCCCCCAAATTACCCTAAAAAAAAAATATCGAGTCTCATTTCTTTTACTTTGAAATTTTAATCTCTGCAGAAAATGCTGCAGTACGAGCCAGCAAAGCGGATTTCTGCGAAGAAAGCTATGGAGCATCCCTACTTTGATGAGTTGAACAAAGCATGCCTTTAGAAGCCTAAAGTAGCAGATGCTATGCTTGGGTGCTTTGGTGACTTTTGATTTCGGTTTTGGTTCTTGCTTTCCTCAAGCATATGTGTGCTACAGTTGGTGGTAATATGTTTAACCTGATTATAATATCAGATGGTTGTTAGTGCATGTTTTATCAGAGATATATGTGCTATCCTATATTAAGACAAGAAGTATTGTGTTATTATTCATATACAGTGTATTAGCTGCAGTTTATTTTCAAATTAGCAACCAAAACTCCCTATTTGTGAGGAGGTAATCGAGCGGAGCTGCTATTTGGTGTGCATGCCACAACTTCTATTTTCAACAATTTGTACTGCAGTGGCTCTCAGAACAAGATAACCCCTTGCTTGTAACTTGGTTGTTCACTCGCCATCTTACTGGTATCATCTCATGATAGCCTACTGTAATCTTCACCTACTGCAACTCTTACCCATGGGACACACTGGCCATGAAATAAAGAGAGCGAAAGAAAAAAGGAAAAGGAAAAGTAAACCACCATATTTCTTTGTATAATATCATTGTCATGTTTTATGAGATATGTGTATGATTGGTATCACATTAAGAATAAATTCAGACGAAGTTTTATTTGAGTAATGAAACGGTGAGAATCAATTTTCTTTTTCCTGCAGAATATGCATATTTTATATCTGCATTACCATAATTCTTGTGATACCAGTAAGATTATCAATATTGTCATACCAAAATCATTATCAATACACTTGAGTAAGTGTTACAACCCTTCTTCTACAAACCACTAACTTATAAATAAAGAAATGTTTACACCAAATATTGATAAAAAAATTGACTCTTTGATAGATCTATCGTATACTTGTAATCTCGATAAACAAGATTAGCTTTTTTTTGGGCCTCACGGTTTTTTCTCAAAAAAAGAAAAGAAAAAAAGATTAGATCCGAGATTAATCTATTTGATTACGAGTTGATAAATTGTTGTTTGATATTTTACATGCATATCAGTTACTTGATCTTGTAGATATCTTTCTTCGTCTTGTTGACGTTAAATCGATCTAACGAATTCAAATTTCCTTGAAGTTTCTTTGTTTAGATCGAAACCCTAGATCCTCAAAGAAGGATGAGACTGTGGCAACTCGATGGGGGCACGCACTTGCACATGCCTAGGGAATGCATGCAGTGGGGGCGGCCGACGGTGCTCTTCACAATTGCAGTGCGCCCAGCGCGCGTGCCCGAGGGAGCTAAGGGCGCATGCAGCGACGGACGGACGATATTTTGAGCACCACGCAAGGCTTAATGAGTTCACTTTTGCATCCCCAGGTGTTTACTGTTGCCAGTAACAATTCAGTCCCAATTCAAGTCGATTCAGGCACAAATCTGCAGTGCAAGTGTAGGACGTAGACACGTGATTCTTCGCCAAAAGTGATCAAATATTGTTGGTAGATCAAGTGTGTTGTATCCTGTGATGGGGATCACAGGTAAAGCAGTAAAACGATTATCTCATTGCTTAGGGCGATGCCTACATGAACTAAAGATGGCAGGACACATGATGATGGGCGAACAATAGGTGCAAGTTGTGCTCAGGTCATTGCTCTATTATTGTGACAGACTGGGGCACTTTGCTCGCGAGTGTAAAGCACCTAGAAAAGTATATCCTACTAAGTCCACTCGCTATGACTGCAATGTTGCCAGTAAAATACTTGTTTCTCATACATCAAATTTGTGGATTCAGGAGCAACGGAACATATAGCAAGAGGATAATGCTCAGTCAAGGAAACAATGTCGCAACTTCAACTGGAGATATAGACTGATGGCCATAACTGATTTGAGTTACTGCATGTGTGAATATGTATGAGAAAACCCAATCATATTTGTAGACATTTAGGTAAACATATGTGGGAATATGATAGGTAGTAGGCATGTGTGAATATGTATATGTGCAAACATGTACATTCAAGAAAAGTAATCATGCACAATAACTTTTCTCAGGCAAGAGTGAGAAATACAAAGGTAGAGAGAAATGGGCAGCCAAGGATCCTCATGACTTGCAAGAGGTCCCTGCTTGCCTTCTTAAAACTGGCTCAAGGATGTGTACACTCTATTTCCACAAGAAGATTATCCATCAATCTACAAAAGAGAGTAACGAAAATGGTTAGTAATTTCTAATAACTAAAATTGCAAACTAGCAGTTTAGAAACATGTAAATATGCATTTGAAATAAGAGCAGCGAAACTAAGGAATGATTGGCCGTTTTTTTTTTTGGGGTGTGGGGGTGGGGGGTTGGGCTGTTTGAGTACATGATGGTCGAGTACTCAATATTCGTTGCATTCTCTTAGTGACTGCATGTCCTAGTGAGGTACGGATACTTGCACACAGAGAAATAATCAAGACATCCCAAGTCACTGCATGGAAGACACCCCAAGTCACTGCGTTGACTGCAGTTGGGCCTATATTGAAAACGCGCTGCCCTTCTTTATTCACTGCAATGTAGTTGACAGATGGCAATGCCTTACATTTCTCCACCAGCAGGTCTAACTTGTCTTTCGAACAGAAAAATTCAAGATAGGCCTTCTGATAAGTGTAACCTCCCGATCCTCCCCATCCAACCGCAGCAGGAGGAGGGGGAGGGGGAGGTTACGTGCTAGTGATCTGGTGTGTACGCACTAATTTGATGTGTGTCTTAATCAATTCTCTGTGTGCCAATATCCGTGTCAGTCCTAGTGTGACTAATGAGCTGGGAGAGTGAATTTCAATCTCTCTTTAGTTTCTTTGACGCACGCTCTAAAAAATCTAGATAAAAAAGATACAATTAAATATGTATACTTTTTAAATATATGTATATTTAACTCATATAAATATAGCATATACGTATTGGTACCGAAGAAGCCAATATAGCAAAATGATCTCCAAAACTAAATTAAATTTTGTCAGAAAAGTTTGTAAAATACTTCATTTTGTACCTGTTATGATCGACACAGATGGACATGTGCCTTGTGCCCAGCCGTGTCAAACATGCTAATTTTGGTTGTGGGAAGACATCGTACATATCATAGCCAATGAAACATGAGGAAAATATTTTGGTTAATCATAGAAATTGTTTCCAGTACATGTCATCTGAATCATCTAGCATAGAAATCTAGTCACATAACTATAATATACCACGCTACGTTAACTTGTTTTCTTCGCGCCTCTAGCCTACCTATTCCTCCTTAAGTGATAGTGAAAACTCATCAATTTGATTCATCCATGATAATCCAGATATTACTCTCTGCTATTTTAGTTTGTGAAGTTGGAGTCCTCTTTTCCTCTCTTTCATTCTAAAATAGTTTTTCTCTATTTTTTTTTTTTCAAGAAGAGACTTATTTCCCATAAACTAAAATTAGGTACTAACTTTTAACAATAATATGTGTGTGTGTGTGTGTGTGTGTGTATATATATATAACATTTTATAATAGGGCAAATTGCAATTTGCCCCCTATACTGTTAGGGTAAAAGTAGAAATCAAGATCAAGAACAGCAAAATGCAAATGCACGAGATTTAACGAGGTTTGAAGCAAGTCCTACGTCATCGGGCAGTAGCAGATAGTTTCACTATTTGAAAGAGAAAGATACAAATTACAGAGGAGATCCACATATCTCAAAGCTCTCTCTCTCACAGATGACAGAATTCTGAGATTGAAGATCACTTGTAACCGCTGAAAACAAGCTCTTTATAACCTAGGGTTATTTCCCAATACAGAATCCCCAAAATACCTCTCAACATGTACAAGTACAAAATAATAATTGAATCAGCAGCCAAAAAAATTTTCGTCTTTCGATTGACTTCAGCTCTAAAAGTCCTTAAATAGTAAGTAGCTAACAATAGGGTGATGGTTCAAGACAAAACCAATAAATTTTCTCCTTGAATTGAATCCTATTAAAATACAGAATGAAACTACCAGTAATCTATTGCTGCCATTTGCCCCTTGAGGGGCTATCTCCTCGTGCCAATACTGAGCAAGTCCAAGCAATACATGAACTTGCATGCGAGAATTGGATTCGTCAACATTTCTTTTGTTGAGTCATGTGTGATCTGAATAGTTTTAGATTAGATAATTGAGTAAAAAATGAAGCGCATAAATATGAACTTGGGCCGCTATTTGTGTCTTCACCAGTTTGTCTCCATAATGGGCCAGTTTGTCACAACATATACTACTAGAGGTGTTCCACTTTGCCCCTTTAAAATATTTAAACCACCACTTCACTACTCCATTTTGTTTTGCCACAATACCCTCTGGAATGGGACCCACAGGCTAAGAATGGTTAGAAAATTTGGATTAGGTTTAGAAAATTTGGATTAGATTTAGAAATTTGGAACGAGAACCACAAGACTGGAAATGGTTTTGGCTTGGTGAACTGAAAACGGGTTTGCAAGCACAAAGAACAAAAAGGAGTCTACAAGCGCAAAGAATTCAAGGGCTTGGGTATTATCAACATCTGGGATTTTAATACGGCTTTGCTCCTAAATTGATGATGGAAGCTTTTGATGAGCCTGAGCACCCCTCATTTCCCATAGCTATCGGCCTTCCACTGGTGGTGGTCTGATGATGTATTGACAAGGGATTTTCTTCTTTTTGAAAAGGTCTGAGATCGGTCAATGAATTATTTTTCTTAACTATTGTGATAGATGTTGGCAATGGTAGGGGAACTAGGTTCTGGACTGATAAATAATGTTCAAATATCCCTTTGAGGAACTTTTCCCAGATCTTTTTTCTTTGTCGCAAGATCTCACTGGATCAGTTGTTTCCTACTGGTTGAATGGTTGTTGGATTATAAAGGTACCAGAGTCGGGTCTAGGTGATCTTATTGCCAAGAGGAAGGAACTTATGCAGTTCCTGCTATAAGTTCCCGCCGAGAAATTTTCAGATGGACATTAGGACTAGGGACCGTCTTAATTGGGTCTGGGACTCAAAACTTAAGGACCGCCTTAGTTGGGTCTTGGACTTAAAAAAGATTTTTTCCGGTTTGGAGCGCCTATTGCTGGTTGAATGACGACGATCTTCATTGTCCGTTCGCCAAGGTCATCTGGGGCATTATGCCTTCCTCAAGTTGGCCGTTAATGGTGCGATCCTTGAAATAATATCAGAAAATGAGGTTGACGGGGCCTGACATCTGCATTCTATGTTCGGTAAATGAGGAGTCTATTTGAAGAGTAGACTACACAAGTGCTAGTTATCTTTTATTATCTTAGTTTATTTTTTTAGTCTAATTGTTATTTTTATTATGTTTTAGTATCCCATCGGTTATATCCGAGTAGTGTCTTTTTGTAAAACCTATAAATAAGTCTCAATACTTTTATTCTATAGACAATAATGAAATAAAAATTTTCAATTTAAATTTCATAAGGCTTGAGTTCTTGAGATTAGGGTGTGAAGCCCGTGGTGTAAGGAGTGTGAAACCCGTGGTGCAAGGTGTGCGAAGCTCAAATTTATCCTCTATTTATTAAACCCTAATTTCCCGTTTCTATTTCTTCATTTCAAAATTATAATTTTCTTTTCTTAGATTGAAGATGATTGTGATCCTTCCGCTTTACATCAGTTTGATATCAGAGTCAGGTTCAATCCCTTTCAAAATTTTATCCCTCTTTTCTTTAAACCCAAGTTTCTCTCTTAAATCTTAGATCTGCATCAAACTCTAGATCGATTAAAAAAAATACTGTAGCAAAAGTCCCCCAAAAATCCCAGGAAAATCCCCCTAAAATCCAAATCTTTACTGTACATCCTTCTTCTCTGAAAATAAAAGTTCACTGTTTCAAATACAACAGTGTTCTTCTCCCTCTCCCTTACTTGAAAACCCTAACCTTAGGGTTCCCTGCCACCGTCTGCCTCTTCGCCACCATCTTCGCCCACCATCACCTCCAGATCTCCCCTTGCACCGCCGCCAGCCTCTCCACCTCCAGCCTCTCCTACTGCCACCGAATCACCTCCATTGTCACCATTTTTATCTCATAATCATCGATAACATCATTACACCAACATCACTCTGTCACCTCAGCCATTGACACCTCTGTTTACCATCGATTACCATCAACCTCCATCACAACTCATCACCATCACCACACCATCCTTCACCTTGACCATTCTCATCAGCACCCTTTGTCATCATCATCTCCCCCTTGCATCACGGGTTTCACACCCCTTACACCGCATGCTTCATATTCCAATCTCATAAATTCAAGAGCTCAAGAAATATAAAATGAAAATTCTCTCCAGTTGTTATATTTATTCCTTAAACCCTAATTTCTCTCATTTATTTCTTGTTAAAATCTTAGTTTCCTATTTCTTGTTAGGATTATGATGTGAATACGTCGTGAAGGTAGATGAAAACTCGAAGATCAAAGAACGGACATGTACAAGAACCTGTGCACAGGAGTAGTCGGCTAATACATGGTATAGTCGACAAATCACCTGGATTAGTCGACTAATACAATGTATAGTCAATTAGGTTTGGCCAACAGAGAGTTGGGGTTCTTAGGATTTGTCAAAGTAGTCGACTAGGATTTGGGACTAATAGACTAATACTATGTATTAGTCGACTAATGCCCTAACCTAGTCGACTAACGTCGGATATGACAATTTATTTTCTGGATCTGTTTTGAGTCCGTATTGGATTCAAGTTTTCTTTATTCTGAGGCGGTAATTGTTCGTATTAATGTAGTTTATTTAAGATTAGGAGAGTTCTATGTTCTATAAATAACCCCTTAGGGGTGATTTTCAATATTTCCAAGAGAATCCAATGAATTTATAATTCTTAAGGGTGTAATTCATCTAAGTGAGAAATTCGTGAGAGAAGCTTAGCCATAAGGGTTCGCTGTACTTGGCGACCATCAAAAGCTTGTAATTTTTCAGCGAGGTATAAGTAATTTTTATTGTACTCTCTCAAAATTTTAATAAAGTTTTTTCCTTTTCTCGTGGATGTACACACGATCTCTTTGATCGATGGAATCACGTTATATTAGGCTTTCTATCTATTTTGGAATATTTTTCTTCTCTTCTTCATATTACCTTAATAAATTCTGTGGTTTGTTTTCGCTGAGCTACCCTAGTCGATCCGATCGTAAAAGCGATCGTCCTCGAAATAACATCAATTGGTATTAGAGCAAGGTAACATGAAGATATCTGCGATCAAATTCGATATTCAAAAGTTCAATGGCGTCATCAATTTTAGTAGATGGAATATTAGAATGAATGCCATCTTTACCTAGAGCTGGTTAAAGAAAGTATTACTCGGGAGGGAGAAAAAGACTCAAGACAAGAAGGAAGAAACTTGGCAGGATTTGGATGAGAAAACCTTGATGGCTATTCAGCTTTACTTGACAGACAAAGTGTTGGATGAGTTTTCTATGGAGAAAATAACATCCTCGTTGTGGGAGCGACTTCAAGCTACTATCTGAAGAAGTCGATGGTGAATCAGTTGATTCTGAAGCAACGTCTTTTTCTTCTCCGCATGCATGAAAGTACACCTATTAAGGGCTGTTTGGATTCAAGGAATTGGTGGAAGTGAGGAGGAAGTGGGAAGTATCTTTTCTCATTTTCGCTGTTCATCTAAACACCGGAAAAGAAAAATGGAAAAAGTTCTTTTCCTTCTCATTTTTCTCTTTTACACAACGTTTTCCTCACTTCCAGAGTGCTACAGTTAATTTTGTGATCATGTAAATCTCATTTGTAATAAGTTGTAACACAAAATAGTTAATTTTTTGTTCATGTAAATCTCACTTGCATTCTAATTACAGTCTAATTTTTATTTTTCTTAATTAATTTTTAATTTAATATTATTTTGTGGTCAACTTTGTAGTCAACTTTTCCACTTTCACTTCCATATTACCATCCAAATACCGGAAAAGACATAACATTTTCCAAATCACACTTCCCAACAACATCCAAACACCAGAAAACTTAGTAACCAATTCTCAAGTTCCAAAGGGAACTATTACCACTTCCTTACTTCTTCACTTCCTCACTTCCACCCTTAACCAAACAGGCCCTAAGTCTCATATTGTAAAATTTTCTCTATTATCAATGATTTAAATAAGATAGAGGTTAAAATAGAAAATGAGGATCAAACACTTGTATTAGTGTGTTTTTTACCTTCTTTATATAAGAGTTTTAGGGAAGCTATCATTTATGAAGGCAAGACAACAATTAAGGTCAATGAGGTCAAGAAATATCTGCTCAATAAGGACAAAATTGACACCCAATTGATTGGTGAATCTCATCATGATGATTCCGAGCAAGTTCATGATTCAATGGAGAAGAGTAATAATGAAAGTTCTACGAGTAACTCAAAACATAGGGGTTTGCGTGCAACTATTACACTAGAAGAGGCATATTAGAATTGATTGTTGGCTTTGAAAGTAGAAACAACCAGATGCTAATGTCACTGAACTGATTGGAGAAGATGAATAATAGTGCGACATTCTATCTGTTACTGACAAATCAGCTAATAACAAAAATAGATGGAAAACTGACTCTAGATGTTCACAACACATCAGTTTCAATAGGAAGATGTTCTCCTTATACACTTTAATTTAAGGGGGAGAAGTCTTCATGGAAAATTCTGCTACAAGCAAAGTGATTGACGAAGAAATAATTCAGTTTCGGTCTCATGATGATGGATGCATCAGTACTCTTTAAGGCGTTCATCATGTTCCCGAATCAAGATACAATCTCATCTCTCTTTAAGCTCTACATAGGGAAGGGTACAGTTTAAGTTCTAAAGGTGATCTTATGAAAGTCTTTAAAGAAGCCCATGTGAAGCTTCAAGCCGAACGTGTTGGCAATATGCATATGTTGCGAAGTCAAAAGTTACAGTTAGTAGATTACAGTTATCATCGGCTCAAAAGTGGCAGTTATGGAACAATCAGAGATTGCGATGGTTTCGAGCTCGGATATTCAGTTGTACCCTGAAGAGAGATTGGGACTAGGCGTGCAACTAGGTAGTTTAGATTGTTACTCTTATAGTGGAGCAAATTCTCATAGACTTGTGTGAATCAATGAGATCATTAGGCGATAAAGTTCAGGTTGGGACTAAACTTATTCGACCTAATCAAGTTGTGAACCCCATGAGGGGGTTATGGAGAAGAGAGAGTGAGATGAAATAAAGTTTGTTCAATTGTGCGTAAATGCGAGCACATGGAGTATGCTGGCTATTCTCAGACTTAGACGTATTCAAGTAAAAGGGAAGATTGTTAGGATTATAACGTGAATACGTCATGAAGGTAGACGAAAACTCAAAGATCAAAGAATGGACATGTACAAGAATCTGTGCACAAGAGTAGTCGACTAATATAGGGTATAATCGACTAATCACCTAGATTAGTCGACTAGTACATTATATAGTCAACTAGGTTTGGCCAACAGAGAGTTGGAATTCTCAGGATTTGTCAGAGTAGTTAACTAAGTTTGGGACCAGTCGACTAATACTATGCAATTAGTCGACTTATGCCCTTGCCTAGTCGACTAATGTCAGATCTAGCAGTTTTTTTGGATCTGTTTTGAGTTCGAGTTGGATTCGAGTTTTCTTTATTCTGAAACGGTGATTGTTTGTATTGATAGAGTTTGTTTAGGACTAGAAGAGTTCTATAGTCTATAAATAACCCATTAAGAGTGAACTTCAATATATTCTAAGAGAATCCAATGAATTTTTAATTCCTAAGGGTGTAATTCATTTAGGTTCAAAAGCTTGTAATTTTCTCAGTGCAAGGTATAAGTATTTCTTATTGTACTCTCTCAAAGTTTTAATAAAGTTTCTTTTCCTTCTCTCGTGTACGTACACACGATCTGTTTGATTGGTGGAACCACGTTATATTGTTCGTTGGCTTTCTATCTATTTTGAAATATCTTCTTTTTTTTTTTTTATGTTGTCTTAGTAGATCTTTTGGTTTGTTTCCACTGTGCCGCCCAGTCAATCCGGTCGTGGGGGCGACCGTCCCCGAAATCACATCATTTCTTTGATTTGAAGGAGATTGTGATCTTCCCATTTTACATCACTATTGATTATCTATTCCTTAGATGCCCACTTAGTGTTCATATCTGGGAACGCTTGTGCAATATTTAAACCTCTCTTCCTCCATGAATCTTTTCTAGACTTTTTGGAGAGCCAGTTCTTTTTGATAAACAGGAATGGGTGATTTGGGATTTATTGGGACAGCTTTTTATGGAGAATTTGGAGGGAACACAATAATCGAATTTTTAACAATTTAACCAGACCTCTCGAACAGTATTTTCATGTGTGCTCTTTTTTTATATCTGATTGGAGCAGTCTCATTGCAAGCAGGGAAAGGTAAAGAGTTAGGCGGAGGCTTGACTAGTTTCTGGGGGCGACAAATCTGGCAGCCACTCGAAGGGCACTATAGGAAGGAGGCAAGGCACCGATTCTGATCGCTTATGAGCTGCATGGTTGTGGGGCACCGATGGTTTAGATTTTTCAGAGTCTGTGATTGTTTGAACCAGATTTCATTTAGCAAGGTTTCCATTGCTTTGTGACTTGTGTTGATGGTTTTTTCTTTTTGTTTGTGCTGATGTTTTGTCTCTCACTTTGTACCTGTGTGTGCATTTAGTTTGAGAAAATTTTTGTTTCAGATGTATCCGCTGAACTATTTCCATTAAAAGCATTTTAATGAAGCGAAGAACCTAATGGGTTCACAATTTTTTTCTCAGAAAAAATTCTTTTAGTGAACTTTATTGCAAGTTGAAGCAGTGTTTTAAATATCCCCGATATAACTCCGATATTGCGCCGATATTACGTTTACGGCACCTAGCCGCAATGATTGGCACATCCAAACCGATATAGCGATTTTCACCTAAAATTGCCGATAAATCGGCATAGACCCGATATATCGGCCGCAATTTCGCCGATTTTGGACCCGATATAGCGTTATACACTCAATTTGTATGTTAGGTATTTGGGTAATTCGAGCGTGTGGCAATGTGACATTTGTGAAGATTCTACACTTGGATTGAAATTATGCATTTATAAGCTTAATGCAAGTTATCGAGTCAAGTATATGTTAAACATATAAGTATGATGTTTTATGTAGCTTATATAATTTATGAATATATTGTCTTATTGAGATGCAATTTAAGACAAGAAGATATGTATATTTACAGTCCGATTTTGATATCCGATTTTTGAAAATATCTCCGATATGTCCCCGATATATCCCCATCCCGATAAATTTTCCCGGCCGATGTAGCCGCTGTGGCTGCCATTTAGAACACTGAGTTGAAGGTAATTGTAGTGAAGTAAGAAGCCAGATTACATGTTTTTCTCTTTTGTTTTCATGAAAATATTCACCTTTCATTTCTCCACTCTCCATAAATTATCATTTATAAAACATTGAGATGATGAAGGGAAAGTACTTGGGTGTTCTTTTGATTTTGAAGAGAATAATTGTTTGAGAGAGAGAGAGAGTTGGGGAGTTTTAGTGACGCAAACAGAGCATGCTAGGGTTTTTAGAAAAGGCTACATACATTGTTCAAAATCTTGGTATCGATACCGGTATTGGTATCGGCCAATGAGTTTTAATATCAATATCTGCAATATCGGCGATCAACATTGGTAAATTCGGTCGTATTGGCAATATCAGCCCCGATATCGGCCAATATTATAAGGTTAATATCGTATAGAGGTACCTCAAAATCCGATACTAAATTGTCGATATGTATCGGAGTCGACTGATATTTGTAACCATGACTAAATCACATGCAACTCACGCGATGGGGGATTTAACAGAAAACTAAATAGGAAGCCTTACCTCAGAAAATATTGGGTAGTACACTAGTGATTTTTATAGTTGAGGGAGGCAAACTGCAACTCATGTGATATCAAGTGTGGGTAAACCACGATTTACCCTTTATAATATGCATTAATTTCATGTTTAAGTTGATAAATGTGGAACAAATTAGTGTCACTATATCACATAAATCCATTGACAACATGTGTTTTGAGAATAGAAGTGCATGGTTGACATTCTTGACAGCTCCATATCACATACAGCTGCTGCATATTCAAACACATTTCTTTCTCTAAATTCATGCTCATAATCAAATTAAGGTGTTTCTCTCTGCATGAAGTGTTCAATGCACACAATCTGATGGATTGGGGAAGAAAAAAATATTGAGAAAATCTTGATAAATAAGGACGACAAATACCATTAGTTGTCAGGATTGTTTATAGTTTCTGGGAATCCCTCTTCGTAGCCTTTTGAGATTGGATCGAGGAGGGCTTTCATTGTTGGCCTTCTGTGGGTTTTCTCTACTTTCACCTGTTATTTCAATGTGACAATAACCTATATGAGTCATACACAAAACATGGCTTACAGTTAATACCCAAAAAAGCAAAATAATATTTGTACAGAAGATTCCAACCACAGTTACTTGTATTTATGAGTTGGTGGATCAAATCATGCCTGTGCATGTTATCAGCTTGCATGCTGTACCAGGATAAATTTCAGTGTTGCTACATTTCTTATATTTTCCAAGATATTATTTCATATATAAATTAATTAAACATTCAACATGGATTAACTATGCTCTGTATTCTTTCCATATAGTTTCATTAAGATAGAGTGCCTCTGAAAATATATAATGCATCTTTATTTCTTTTTACAAAAATGCTTACATGCATGCCGTTACTGATACAGTCGTTAAACAGGTATTAGCAGTTTGACAATCAAATGTTTCATACATAAAGTCTTTGTTTAGGCATATAACTAGGATTTTCTCAATTATTGAAAGGTATCAACATCTCACCTTTGTCAGCATTCTTGCAATTTGTCAATGAACTATTTACATTTTGTCTCCCTTTATCATTCACTGCAGTATTTCTGGACCCCTGGTTTGCTGCATCATGCTGCCTCTTGCATTTAGATTGCGTACCAGTCTGATCATTACTTCCAGAAGGACTAGAAATGCTGCACACTGGCACCTCGGTCTCATCACACAGAATCATTACCTGCTCTGGATTGCCCCGAGATCGCTTTGCAGACACTGTAACAACTCCTGGTTCCACTTGTTGTTCAGGAGTTTCACACTTTCCATTAAATGGGTACATGTAGCAAAACCTGATTGAACAGGAAAAAATAGTTGAGGTTTGGCTATGAATCCTTTTCACATAAAAATCAGATGAAAATATTTAAATGTTTAGGGAAACAATGCAATGCACGAACCATTCTTCAGGTAAGCTCTCAGTGTTAAATCCAGTGCTTAGCATCCTCCACTTGCGGCATTTGTCACACTGAACCCAGTCGTGGTCAGGCTTATCGTTTTTGCTTCCCTTTCTCTGAAACAGGTAAAAGGTACAACAAATTAGTAGTCGCAAGTGGCATAAATGTGGCACAATAGATGTCAGGGAGATTAGTGTTTTATGTGATGAGAATAGAAGTTGAAATTTATCGTTCATCTTTTTCCCCCTTGTCATCATAATTATTTAATATAGGCGCATTTCACGGAGCAATCGCTGCATATTCAAATCCTGCAGCTCCTTGTTCCTCCAATTTGCTTTCACCAGAGCACTAAGCTCCTCTTGGTTATTTCCTATGTATAAACACGAAAAGAGTTTATCTGAAAATAGAATCAAACTTTTACTTGTTTCACTTGTTTAGGTATAAGTTCTGGTATTATATTCATTTCCACTATGGGCGTGTTTGGATTCATGGAAGTGGGAGGAAAATAGGAAGTAGGAAATGGAAGTGGGAAACGTGTAAGTATAGTGAGAAATGTTCAGATTCTCCCTTTTCAGTCTAAAGTTTTTAGGCCACTGTACACCAAATAGTTTGTGAGCTTTAAAAACTCGATTATCAAACATCGATAAAGTTGGTAATTATGAAAATGTCTCAAAGGTTGGAACATTTTCAGAAACGAAAAAAATACCAATTCGAGTGTATCAAAATTGTTATCCCAGTATTCATCAGCTCTGCTGCCCAGCCACTCTTCCAATCTGACATATGCTTCACAATCCTGAAAGCCTTGCTTCGTGTTCATAACCCACACTTGACCTTTCCCATCACTCTGCGTATAAACAAAAAAAATAAAATTAAAAACATTAGAAATGAATTCCAGTGAGTAAGAACTCCGTTAATGTAATCTGCAACAAATTTGTATAGCATAATGAACGTGCTAAATTTACCACTATATTTGTGACATCTACCACTCCTATAACTCCACGCCCCATGTCTGCATTGTGTACCATGCCTCCAACTCGCTTGTAAGCCTAAAACAATATTAAAACAAAGACAATATAAGATGGAATTATTAAGATCCAATAACAATAGTATCTCAAAGCAAATCAATGCTTAACATTAGAAAGCTCTCACCAAGTAGGACATTTTTTAATGAATAAGATGGATAACTGTACCCTCTCCTTGGGGAGAGAATTCTTGTCATTATCTTTATTAGAGTTATAGATTTAGCTTGTGAACTCCCTTGTCATATACAAAATCATTTACTGACTTCCCAACATTTCCTTTCCTTAAAAATAAAATAGCATTAACTGTATCTTGACATAATGTTCAAGTATTCACACAAGTGGTGTTCCAACAACTTAGTATATATTTGTTTTGAGGGAAACAACTTAGCATATATACACTGAAGATACAATCCATTCAAGTAATGAGGCATTGTCACCTCAAGATGGTCTATGTAAGTGTGTGCAGTTAATAGATTTTTTTTTTTTTTTTTTTTTTTTTTTTTTTGAGTGTGTGTTGGTGGTTGGTTCTTTTTTTTTTTTTTTTTGTTATTTGGGGTGTTGGGGGGGGGGGGGGGGGGGGGGGGGGGCTTTGTGTGTTCAAGTGTGCTCAGTTCTTACAGTATTCCTTCAATTTAGCATAAATAAAGAAGAGATTGTCTATTCAAATAATAGTGCATTTCACCTCAAATGAAGGAGATTGGATTTATGTATACATAAATACATATATGCATACATACAGACAATGATATGAGAAATGATACAATGAGATTGTCATAAAATGAGACTAACATGATATGTTTGAGGAAAAGCTCACCTACCTTCTTTTCCCTGTGGTTGATTAGTAGGGCGGGCTCACTACTTTCCTTCTCTCCACTTATGTTAATTCATCTTTGACCATTTCATTGTATCATTATTCCATATAACACACACATTATACATGTTAGGATTAATTCGTACTTCTAGATCAGTCTACAATGTTGGACGAACCTTCTATTATGCTAGTGGAAGTTTGAAGAAGAGTCAAAGTCAAAGTCAGTTATGTAGAAAGGTCTAATATATTGGTTGTATGGATCTAGAATAATCCCTAAAACGGTTGTGCTAGCTATAAATTGGGTAATGGAGTCTCGGTTGTAAACAACATAGGAAAAAGATCCAATCAAAATTAATGGAATTTTTTTAGCCCCTAGTCTTCTCTTCCTTTGTTATATCAACCCTTTCCATGATAAAAGTTATTCCCTTTACTTTCAAGTCTTATGTTATTTCTCCTCCTCCTACATACTTCCACAACAAATATATCAAAGATCCTATCCATGTACTTCTGTTGTCCCAACACTTACGCACATATAGATATACATATATTTGTGTGCACAAACACATAATCTACATACGTAGATCTATACATATTAAATCAGCAGAGTCTCAAATTGTGGGAAGAGTATAAAATCTTGATGGTAGAGTATTTTTTAACTCATCATAGATGAAAGTGCAGAGATCGGAGTTTAAAGGCGAAGAAGAAGTTTGTTCTCAGCTGGACAGAGGACTGATCGACCAGGCGATCGACCGGTCATGCACAAAACATGCACATGAAATTGCGGCTGACCGTGGTCAACCGCACAGAAGAAGACAGCGAAAGCAGAAGCATCGGTCGACCAGTTGGTCGACCGACTAAGACTGTAGGAGTTAGTTACAGGAAAATCGGATGTTCGACCCAGTCGACCGTCCGATGGACCGACCGGTCGATCGGAAGACGCGGTTAACAATTTCTGAAGTTGATTTCAAGTTCATTTCTGATCCGAATTTGGATTCTTTAGTTTCCTTAAACTTATGGATTCTCTGCTTATATAAAGAGGGGAATTGCTCCCTGTCATTTGTATCTTGTAACTGCTGATTGGATAAGATCTCTCTCCCCTTTTGCCCCGAGAGCATATGCAAATTGTTGAACCTCGTTAAACTGTTCGGCAGATTCCCACGCATTACGCACCTTCGCCACTTTATTCTCAATTATTCCGATTCCAGCAAACGGAGGCTGAAAATCAAGGGTACCGCGCCCTGTAGCTTTGAAGTAGGGCAAGACAAGTTGGTACTGGAGCCTCTTTTCCTTCTGCCCAGCTCCCCGAAAACAACGTTCGACTTGCATGTGTTAAGAATATAGCGGGCGTTCCTTCTGAGCCAGGATCAATCTCAGATGTCGGACTATGATTGGGCCTGCAGTGGTAGAACCTGGTGAACCGGGCCTACTACTAAACATTGATTCTCTCTCCTAACCACTCTCTTCTATCTATATTATTAGAACTTTTCTTTATTATAAGGACTTGGGGCACTATCTCAAAAGACTAGCCTTCTAGGTGAGTTGCCCATATACTCAAGATCATTGCCATGTCTAGCTGATGTGGGACTATTTATTCGACATCCAACTCAACAATCCCACCTCGAACAAAGAGTCTCCCTGCAAGTTCATCTTCTTCACACGAAAGACCATATGCTCCATCGAGATCACAATTCTTCATCGCACAGAGGGTGGACACGCCTTACGTGAGCACAAATTGCAGCCTATTACTCCTCTTCACCACAGGAAGGGCAGACACGCCTTACGTGAAGCAGAAGCACCACTGCCAAATTCTCAAGAGCCCAACTAGCCTTACAGGGGCCTATTGCGCCTTGCAGAAATTGAAGAACTGAGGTATGTACCTCAATTGAAAAAGAATCTTATCTCTGTTGGTGCCTTGAAAGTATTGGGTCTTGATGTATCTATTAGAGGGTGTTTTCAAGATGACTAGAGGCTCGATGGTACTTTTGAAAGGTGTCCGACGCAATAACATTTACTACTTGAAGGGTAAAACAATTACAGTGCAAGTTGTAACTTCTACAGATTCAGATAATGATTATACCCGATTTTGGCATATGAGGTTCGACATGCAGGAAAAAAGTCTTTGCAAGCTCTTACTAAGAAAGGTTTACTAAAAAGTGCTAGTACCTGCAAATTATAATTTTGTGACCATTGCGTCATCGAAAAGAAGACCAAGATGAGATTCAGTACCGCAACTCATTGCACTGAAGAGATTCTGGATTATGTTCACATTGATGTTTGTGGACCTACCAATATTTGTGGACCTGCCAAGATGGCATCTATTGAAGGTAACCATTACTTTGTATCTTTATAGATGATTACTCTATACGATGTTGGGTATATGTCATGAAGCACAAAGAGAAAGTCTTGAAGTTGTTTGTGAAGTGGAAGAGAAATATGGAGAAGAGTACAAGAAGAAAAATCAAGATACTCTATTCAGACAACGGAGGAGAGTATACAAGTGATCATTTTCTACATCTATATCGTGATGAGGGCATATAATAGCACTTCACAGTAAGAAGAATACCACAACAATATGGGATGGTTGAAAGGATAAACATGACCTTACTAGAAAAGATCCGGTGCATGTTATCCAACACCAATTTACCAAAATATTTTAAGTTAAGGCATTAGCGTATGCTTGCTATCTCATTAACATGTTGCTTTGGTCTGCGATAGGAGGTAAACTCTTTTAGAAGCATGGTCAGGAAGAGTTGCTCAGGATTATGATTCACTACGGGTATTTGAGTGTCCGATATAGTATCATATCAAGTAAGACAAGTTGGGCCTGAGAGAGAGAAAGGGTGTATTCGTAGGATTCAAAAAGAGTGTAAAAGGTTACAAAATTTGGGATCCGAAGAATAAAAAAATTGTCTTGAGCAGAGATATCACATTTGACGAGACTGCAATAATGAAGCCTACAAACTCTCAACATGTAGAAAGTGAAACAACAAAGGGATATCGTAGCAGGTGGAGAATGATGCTACTTTACTCTCTAGAAAGATCAGTATCATTTGAGATCACACCCATGGTAACACAGGGTAATGGTTATATAGCCGAGTAGGATGCTAATGATGATGAGGATCAAAGACAGACTATAGATGATGTCCAAGAATTCATTGCAGTTGAAAGAACTAGAGAAATTCACGTATGCCCAGTTGACTCACTACAAAAATGATTGTGGCCTATGCTCTTCTAGTCGTTGAGGAGACGATCCCATCTATGTATAAGAAAGCTGAAATCAATTCAGAGTCTAAGATATAGAAGAATATCATGATAGAAGAGATGAGTTCTCTACACAAGAACGACACTTGAAAACTGTAAGAATTGCCTAAGGGAAAGAAGGTGATCGATCATAATTAGATGTTTGCAAAGAAACAAGGATCTCGCGATGATGATATTGTATGCTATCAAGCCAGATTAATAGTTAAAGGCTACGCTCAACGAGAAGGCATTGATTACAATGAGGTATTCTCACCGGTTGTAATGCACTCATCTATTCGAATTTTACTAACACTGAGACACAGTATGAGTTGGAGCTTGCTGAACTCAACGTGAAGGCTATTTTTTTTCATGGCGATCTTGAAGAGGAGATTTACATGTCTCAGACAACGGGGTTCAAGAATGAAGGAAAGAAACGCATGTTATGCAAGCTGAAGAAATCACTTATAAATTAAAACAATCACCAAAGTAGTGGTACAAGCATTTCGATAGCTTCATGAGAGGCAAGAGCTAAACAGGAAACCATTAGAACACATGTGTATATTACAATAAGCTATCGAGTAAAGAATACATCTATCTACTATTGTATGTAGACAATATGCTCACTGCTCCTAAGAGAAGATCCACAATTAACAAATTGAAGAAGGATTGTCTTACGAATTTGAAATGAAAGATCTAGGTGAAGTAAAGAAAGTGCTAGGCATGGAGATTGAGAGAGACCGAAAAAGTGACAAGGTTAGCCTGACACAAAAGAAGTATTAGAAGAATGTACTATAGAAGTTCAATATCAACAGTGATACGAAGTCTGTAAATACACCATTGGCTCTTCATTCAAGTTAAAAGCTACTATGTCTTCTTTTAAGAATATGAGTACATGACTCACGTGCCTTATGTTGACGCAGTTGGTAGTTTAATATATGCAATGGTGTGGACAAAGTATGATCTGTCACAGGCTGTCTGATGAGGACATCACACCAAATTTGCTAGTTATTTTCGTACTTTAGTTTATTTTGAGTTTAGTTATCTTATTTTATTATGAAACTTAGTCCCACATCGGTTGTGATAAAGAAGTTCGCTTGTAGAAGTCTTTTTAAAGAGGCTCAACTCAATGAATAAAGTAGACAATGATGAAGTAAAAACTTTTCAGTTAAACTCTGAGGGTGCTCTTGAGTATTAGGGTGTGAAGCCCGTGGTGTAAGGGGTGTGAAGCCCACGTAAAGGGTGGGCAGGCCAAATCTATCTAGTTCTATCTCTAAACTCTAATTTCTCTTCTCATTTTTCTTATCAAACCCTAGTTTCTAATTTATTTAATTGAAGTGATTGCGATCCTACCCGTATTACATCAGTTTGGTATCAAAACTTTGGTCCTAATCCTCTTCGAATTTCATCCCTTCCCAAAACCCTAGATTCAGATCTATAAATCTACTTTGAAAAAATAAAAAAATTCAAAAAAATTTTTTCTGTTCTGATTACTGTTCACGTGAACAGTAATCGCCGATTACTGTTTTATGAATAGTACTATCCCTGATTACTGTTAGGTGAACAGTAACCGCTCTGTTACTGTTCTGTGAACAATAACCGCCCAGGTACTGCTCAACCTCTATCCAAACCCAAAACTCGTCATTCTGGAGCCCGTTTTAAGTCCGTTCGGAGTCTGATTCGAGTTCCGTCTGAAGTGTTGGGTGTGACTGAGCTCCGGAGCCAGAATAAAAATTTCATAGCACTTGAGTGGGAGATTCGACCTCTACAACAAGCTCTTATTTGGCATCAGTACTGTTACAATAGCAGAAAATCAGCGTTCTGGCCACATCGTTCGCTCGATTTGAGTCCAGTTCGAGCCACTGAGTTTATTGGGTATTCTCCTTGACACCTTTGCAGAAGTACCACTATGTCGAAATGAAGCTGACTGAAGAAGCTTATTGGTAGTGGGAAGACAGTATATCAACTATTAGGATTGGTTTATCTTACAAGAACTTCTTCATACTCGGTATGCTTCACACCTTAAAGGGTCACAATTCAGCGATCTAGTCATTGAATGTAAGAAGATCCTCACGACATGGTGAAAATGCTAGAAAGTAAGTCGGTAGAGGTTACTAAAGATCCAAAACCAAAGTCAAAAATTAATGATAAGCCAAAGTCAGGACCAAAAGTTGTTGATGAGTTGGCACCACTATAAGAAAAGGTTCCTTCTCGATATACAGAAGTGATGAGCTCTGTAATAAGACTTTAGATCTTCCACCAGAACCTACTATGAAGATAGTACAGTCTTTGGTAGCTATGAAGACCTTACTATTATTAAGACCACCTGATGAGTATGACCCCTTGCAGATATGTCTACAGGAGATAGGTTCACAGGACATCATGCTACTTATGATGTCAAGTGCAGTTGGTTCAGTTTTCATCATGAATGATGTGCCTCAGTCTACTATCGTTACCTTGATTTAGCTGTCATATTTATCGATCTGACACGGAGACCAGTTTCACCTCTATCACGATGGTCTCAATTGATGCACTGGAGCTAATTCTTTGACCTCCGGTATGACCCAATTGAGATGTTTCGTGAGGGGAGCCCTCACTCGACAGGATCAAGTTTCTCACCCTGAGGGAAATGATGAGGACATCACGCCTAGTTGCTAGTTATTTTCATGCTTTAGTTTATTTTGAGCTTAGTTGTCTTATTATATTATGAAACTTTGTCTGACATCAGTTATGATGGAGAAGTTCGCCTTGTAGAAGCCTACTTAAAGAGGCTCAACTCAATGAATAAGATAGATAATAATGAAATAAAAACTTCTTAGTTAAATTCTGAGGGCGCTCTTGAGTATTTGGGTGTGAAGCCCGTGGTGTAAGGGGTTTGAAGCTCACGTAAGGGGTTTGAAACCCAAATCTATGTGGTTCTACCTCTAAACTCTAATTTCTCTTCTCATTTTTCTTGTTAAATCCTACTTTTCAATTTATTTGATTCAAAGGTGATTGCAATCCTACCCGTATTATATCACTGTCTCAATGGTAAGCAGATATATGCATGATCATAACAGGAGTCATTGGGAGACAGTAAAGTGGATTCTACGATATATTAAAGGTATCATAGATACTGGTTTGATATTTAAGAAGGATTCTACTGGTAAGCATGAGCGTGTTAGATATGTTAATTCCGATTATGCTGGAAACCTCAACAAATACTGGTCTATAATGAAATATGTGTTTACATTACCCCAAGCACTAGTTAGCTGGCACTCTACTATACAGTCTACTATCGCATTGTCTATTATGAAAGCCGAGTATATGACTATGACGAAGGCTATGAAGGAGGCAATTTGACTTCAAGGGTTGCTTGACGATTTGAAAATTGATCAGAATCTATTAAAGATAAATTATGATAGCATGAGTGCTATCTATTTGGCAAAGAACCAAGTGTATTATGCAAGAACAAAGTACATTAACGTCGGGTTCCACTTTATTCAGGAGATTCTTGATGAAGGTGACATTAAGTTACAGAAGATTGACATGAAGGAGAATCCCGCTGATATGCTTACCAAGATTGTTTCAGGAGTAAAATTTGCACATTGCAAGGAATTGCTCTGGATCTTTCCAATCGCTTAAGCTTGGTGGAGCTCGTTTGGATGAATTAAGGATGGCTTGATCCCCTAGGTAGGGTACGTAGGCAGCCATATTGATGTAGCTCTGATGGAGTAGATATAGTATTATGGTATGTTCGGCTCAGATTTTAGAAATCTTCACTGAGATGGAGAATTGTGTGGAGAGAATATAAAATCTTGATGATAGAGTTTTTAATTCATTGGAGATGAGAGTGCAGAGATCGGAATTACAATGTTAAGAAAAAATTTTGTTCCCAACTGAAGACAGAGGACCGGTCAACCGGGCGATAGACCGGTCATGCACGAAATGTGCACATGAAATTATTATCGACTGTTTTATCGATCGCACATAAGAAGGCAGCAGAGCAGAAGCAGAAGCATCGGTCGACTGGGCAGTCGATTGATGAGACTATCAGGAGTTACTGAAAAAAATGATCGGCCGACCGGTCGACCGGAAGACACGTATGACAGTTTCCTAAGTTGATTTCAAGTTCGTTTCTGATCCGAATTCGGATCTTGGTTTTCTTAAACTCATGGATTCTCTATCTATATCGAGAAGGAAATTGCCCATGTTATTGTATCTTGTAACGATGATTGAATAAGATCTCTCTCCCTTTTTGCCCGAGGACGTAGGCAAATTGTCGAACCTCATTAAATTGTGTGTTCTAGCTTTCTTTTTTGTTTATTTGTTCTTGCGTTTGCACTATTATCTGATACCTCTCTCCTCTGCATGCGAGGGATTCCAACACAGATCTATTATGTTAAAAATCTGTATTATTCTTGTCAGTAGCATTAACTAGAATTTTTAATCTATACAAACTTAAAAACAATAAATCTGTTGGAGGAGAGAGGATATTAAAGGAGGTGATGTCATGCCAAGTGCCGTCGAAGATCGCCAAGAAAGTCGACGATGAGAGGCAAAGTGACAGCGGCAGGAAATAGCAGCAGTAGCAGAAGACAGGAGGGCGGTCGACGGCCCGGTCGACCGACGTGCACAGCATGCACAGAGATTTGGGCGGTCGACCGGGCCGGGTCGACCGAAGTGCTCTGACTGCAGGACCAAACTCTCGGGTTTTCTGGGTCGACGGCCGGTCGACCGGAATAGACTGACTGTAATCAACCCAACTCTCGGGTTTTCTGGGTCGACGAAAAGAAGGGGTCGGTCGACCGTCCCGGTCGACCGACAGTCGGGTTTTGGGTGAAATCTGCTGATCCGCTGATGTGGGGGGTATTTAAGCTAAGGTTGATTCTAGGGTTTAATCTCTGCGAAAAAGGATTAGCTCTGAGTTCTCTTACATTCAAAGAGAAGAAGAGCTATGTAATCATCTTCCTAATATAAATCTCTCCATTAATTGCCCGAGGACGTAGGCATTGAGGCCAAACCTCGTTAAATCTCGTCTTTGTGATTTGTGTGTTCTTTGTGTGATTGTTGGTTGTTCTTTGTGCTGGAGATCTTGGGATTCTCTATTGTTTGGTTGTTGTGATTGGGATTGCGCGCACAACAAGTGGTATCAGAGCTTCCGGGTTGCACTTGAGATTTCTGAGGATTCGAAGGGCTCGAGATCTGATTCGGTGGAGATCGTGTGTCGATCTCGGATTGGAGGTATTGGGTGTTAGAGGAGATCGTGTGTCGATCTCAGAAGGACGGCTCGTTGAATCTGTGTTGAAGTAGATCCAGTGGGAAACTCGTTCTAGGGTTTCAAGGGTCAGGTAAAAATCCTATTTTTATCTGAGTAGAGATCTATTTTTAAGTTAGTTGATCTTCCGCATAGATAGAGAATCAGGAAAAATCTCAATGGTAGAAGAAACTGCATCTGTTAAGACAATGAACAATCACCCAAGGATTGAAGTTGTTAAGTTTAATGGGACTAACAATTTTGGTATGTGGAGATGCGAGGTTATGAATGCGCTGAATGCATCAAACCTCGAAGACACTCTCCTACTAGCGAAGAAGAAGAACACTACACTGATGAAGACTGGGCGAAGATGAACATGTCGGCATGTGGCTTGATACGTTCATGCTTGTCACAAGACATAAAATACCTTGTGAACATGAGACGTCAGCGAAGAAACTGTGAGAAACTCTTGAAAAGAAGTACCTGATAAAGAGTGTAGAGTCCAGGTTGCAGCTTAAGAGTAAGCTGTATCAGTTTCGGATGAAGAAGGGGAGCACAGTAAATGACACATCAACCGATATACGAAGCTTCTTACAGATCTGCTAAATGTGGATGTCACGGTAGATGAGGAAGATAAGGCGGTCATCTTTCTGAATTCGCTTCCTGCAGAGGAGTACGAGACATTCACACTGACCTTCATTAATGAAAGACAGAGCTGGATTATGATGAGGTGTCGTCTGCATTGATGAGTTATGACAAAAGGAAGAATGAGAGGCATCCTCTCAGTCAGGGTCATCGGTGGAGGCATTGGAAGTAAGAAGCAGAGGTTCATCAAGGAAGGGAAAGGAGATTAGAGGAAGATCGAAATCCAGACCGGGATTCAGGGATCTCAAGAAAAATCAGTGCGCTTCTGCAAAGAGTTTGAGCACTGAAAGGTAGACTGTCCAAAGTTCAAGGGAAAGAAGAAAGAATCAAAATCTGAAGCAAATCTCGCAAAAGTGGTAAAAACTGCAAGCAGCAAATCACAGGCAGATGGATCAGATTCGGATTCTTCAGTGTTCTCGTTTTCAGTTACCACTCCCGTCATTGGCTACTCGGGTGAGAACGAGTGAATCTTGGACACAGGTGCAACATATCATGTATGTCCTCATCGAGACTGGTTTACCAGTTTCGAGAAGTTGGAAGGGTGTTCGGTCGTCATGGGCGATGATCATCCATGCATCATGGAGGGTGTTGGCACTATTCCAATCAGGATGTTTGATGGGATGGTGAGGGAGCTGAAAGAGGTAAGATATGTACCTCAGCTGAAGAGGAACTTGATCTCTGTAGGAGCTTTGGAATCATTGGGTCTTGGAGTGTCTATTAAGGAGGGAGTTCTTAAAATGACAAAGGGCTCGATGGTGGTGTTGAAGGCCGATCGCTGGAACAACTTGTATTACTTGAAGGGTAGTACAGTGACAGGGCAGGTGGCAGCTTCTACTAGTCAGAAGGAAGATTCAACCTGGCTGTGGCACATGAGGCTGGGACACGCAGGGGAGAAATCAATGCAAAATCTTGTGAAGAAAGGGTTGCTGAAGGGTGCTGAGACCTGCAAGTTGGATCTATGTGAACATTGCATCATCGGCAAGAAGACCAAGGTGAAGTTTGGCATAGCTTCACACTGCACGGAGGGTATTCTTGACTATGTTCACACGGATGTATGGGGACTTACCAAGATGCATCGATTGGAGGTAACCATTATTTTGTGTCGTTCATTGATGACTACTCTAGGCGATGTTGGGTGTACACTATGCGACACAAAGATGAAGTCCTAGAGCTGTTTGTGAAGTGGAAGCTAATCTGGAGAGAAGCACAGGAAGGAAGGTCAAGGTCCTCCGTTCTGACAATGGAGGAGAGTACAAATCGGATCCTTTCCTACAGCTATGCCTTGATGAGGGCATAGAGAGGCACTTCACAGTACGGGAGACTCCGCAACAAAATGGGGTGGCTGAAAGGATGAACCGGACTTTGCTAGAGAAGGTTCGGTGTATGTTATCCAATGCAGGACTACCAAAGAAGTTTTGGGTTGAAGCTTTGGGGTATGCATGCCGTCGTCTGCAATAGGGGGGAAGACTCCTCTTGAAGCTGGTCAGGAAGAACTGCTGAGGACTATGATATGCTACGGGTTTCGATGTCCAGCCTACTACCATGTCAAAGAAGACAAGTTGGACCCAAGAGCAAAGAAAGGGGTGTTCGTTGGCTTCAAGCGAGGAACCAAGGGGTTCAAGATTGGGACCAAAAGGACAACAAGTCATAATCAGCAGGGATATCACATTCGATGAGGCTTCTCTGATGAAGCCTACGGTCTCTAAGCAGGTGGAGACCAGCAAGACCAAGGAGCTATTGCAGCAGGTGGAGAGTGATGCAGATCCACCATCTCTAGAGGATTCAGTATCAGTTCGGATCATTCCTGAGGTGACACAGGGTGGTGATCAAGTAGCTGAAGAAAATGCTGAAAATGTTGAAGAGGATCAGGAGCAGGTCAGGGTACTGTTCCAGATTCTACTGCAGTTGGAAGACCACGGAGGAAACTAGGAGACCGGGTTGGCTAACTACTGATATGATCGTCGCGTATGCACTTCCAGTGTTGAAGAGGCTATTCCATCTACCTTCAGGAAGCTGAGATCAGTTCGGAAGTAGAGATGTGGAAAGAAGCATGAATGAAGAGATGCAATCTCTTTACAAGAACAACACATGGGAACTTACTAAGTTGCTCAAGGGGAAGAAGGCCATAGGGTGCAAGTAGGTATTGCTAAGAAGTAAGGATCTCTTCAAGAAGATGCAGTGCGCTACAAGGCAAGACTGGTGGCTAAAGGCTACGCTCAGAGAGAAGGAATCGACTACAACGAGGTGTTCTCCCCGGTAGTTAAACACTCGTCTATTCGGATTCTATTGGTTTTGGTGGCGCAGAATGAGTTGGAGCTTGACAACTTGATGTGAAGATCGCCTTTCTCCACGGCGATCTTGAGGAGGAGATCATATGACACAGCCACAGGTTACAAAGCTGCAGGGAAGGAAGAATTAGTATGTAAGCTACAAAAATCGCTGTACGGTTTGAAACAGTCTCCTAGACAGTGGTACAAGCGATTTGATGGCTTCATCAGGAAGAAGAAATACACACGTAGCCATTTCGACCCATGTGTGTACTACAACAAGTTACCATCAGGTGAATATATCTATCTACTTCTTTATGTAGATGATATGTTGATTGCTTCTAGGTCGAGATCTGCAATTGACTCTCTGAAGAAGACGTTATCGTCAGAGTTTGAGATGAAGGACTGGGGGAAGCAAGGAAAGTATTGGGCATGGAGATCACTAGAGACAGGAAAGCTGGCAGGATAAGTTTGACACAGAAGGGCTATTTGGAGAAGGTACTGCAGAGGTTAATATCAGGAAGGATACTAAGTCTGTTAGTACACCTATGGCGTCGCCACATCAAATTGTCAGCAAAGATGTCTCTAAGGAGTGTTCAAGAGCATGAGTACATGTCTCATGTTCCATATGCCAATGCTGTGGGTAGCTTGATGGTGCTATGGTGTGTACGAGGCCGGATCTATCACAGGCAGTCTCCATGGTGAGCCGATACATGCATGATCCTGGACAGGGTCATTGGGAAGCTGTGAAATGGATTCTGAGGTATATCAAGGGAACCGTTGATGTAGGCCTAGTATTCGAGAAGGACAACACCGGAAAAACAGGAGTGCATAGGGTATGTGGACTCAGATATGCAGGTGATCTTGACAAACGCCGGTCGACGACGGGATATGTCTTCACATTCTCACAGGCACCGGTGAGTTGGGGCGCTCCACACTTTAGTCTGCCGTCGCCTTGTCGACTACAGAGGCTGAATACATGGCTATGACAGAGGCCATGAAGGAGGCAATCTGACTTCAGGGGTTGCTTGATGACTTGGGCGTGGAACAGGATATATTGAAGATAAACTGTGACAGCATGAGTCCATCTACTTGGCAAGGAACCAGGTCTATCATGCTAGGACGAAGCATATTAATGTCAGGTATCACTTTGTTCGGGAGATTATAGAGGAAGGTGACATTGACTTGATGAAGATTCACACTTCGGAGAATCGGCCGATATGCTAACAAAGGTGGTGTCGGGGGTGTGAAGTTTGCACACTGCAAAGACTTGCTCCATGCCTTCAGGTGAATTGAGCTTGCTGAAGCTCATGTGGATGAACTACGGACGGCTAGATCCCTTCGGCAGGGGTACGTAGGCAACCATGTTGGTGCAGCCGCTATCGAGTCGGAAGTCGGCTCAGATTTGAAAATCTTCACCAAGGTGGAGAATTGTTGGAGGAGAGAGGATATTAAAGGAGGTGATGTCATGCCAAGTGCTGTCGAAGATCGCCAAGGAAGTCGACGATGAGAGGCAAAGTGACAGCGGCAGGAAATAGCAGCAGCAGCAGAGAAGACAGGAGGGTCGGTCGACCGGCCCGGTCGACCGACGTGCACAGCATGCACAGAGATTTGGGCGGTCGACCGGCCCGGTCGACCGAAGTGCTCTGACTGCAGGACCAAACTCTCGGGTTTTTCTGGGTCGACCGGCCGGTCGACCGGAATAGACTGACTGTAATCAACCCAACTCTCGGGTTTCTGGGTCGACCGCCGGGTCGACCGGAAGAAGGGGTCGGTCGAACCGTCCCGGTCGACCGACAGTCGGGTTTTGGGTGAAATCTGCTGATCCGCTGATGTGGGGTATTTAAGCCTAAGGTTGATTCTAGGGTTTTAATCTCTGCGAAAAAGGATTAGCTCTGAGTTCTCTTGCATTCAAAGAGAAGAAGAGCTATTGTAATCATCTTCCTAATATAAATCTCTCCATTGATTGCCCCGAGGACGTAGCATGAGGCCGAACCTCGTAAATCTCGTCTTTGTGATTTGTGTGTTTCTTTGTGTGATTGTTGGGTTGTTCTTTGTGCTGGAGATCTTGGGATTCTCTATTGTTTGGTTGTTGTGATTAGGATTGCGCGCACAACAAAATCAATGGACCGATTAAAAGGAGCAACGCCTTTTCAGACTGTAATCCAATAAGCAAGTGATGACGAACCTCAATTAATCGACCATGCCAATATATAAAAATATGCCGCAGTTAACTCGTTGCCACTCCTCATGGCTCCTGCCTAGAGTTAGTTGTACAGGTTTTCCCATTACATGCCCTTTCGCTGTCACAGTCCTACTGAGGACTTTGCCAGAGGTCGGCTTTAACCTGTCAGAAAATTATGTAACAATTGAATCAATGAATTTTTATGTATTTCACTATGTATACGAGAATTATTCAGAAAAAGGACGAACGACATGTATCAGGACATACCAATGAACCTTGGACATATATTTTCATACGAGGATCTAAGAATATAACTTCCAGATATGCTTTAAGAGAATAATAGGGGAACCTGTCAACAAAAAAAAAGGCAAATAAGTAAAAATCAACCATAATTCTTTTTCTCACACGAAAATAGAGTTATTCCTGTAAGACACTAAACATTTTCAAAGAACGATTTTCACATTAGTAGTCAAGTATGGACATAAATATAAGGCATTGCTTAAGGATGCGTTATTTTGAACAAACATTTTGACTTATTTGTCCCGGCGTGATCTTAATCGTCTGGAACGAATTAATATGTCACCATTGCTTTCATGAGAAGCACTGTCAGGAGTTTTTCGGAATTCCATTCCAAGGTATATCAGACCCCCATTCATCTAAATTCCAAATATAAATCTGGTCCCAGTTCCAAGATCACCAAACAATCTGAACTTTTCGCCAATAAAATACTCGTTAAATGGTGAAAAATCCTTTATATCATTCATATAGTTGCTTGTACAGGTGTTAGATTGTATAGTCGAGTCTATTTCCATATAATTCCCATGTCTGCAGTAAGTAACAATGGGAACTTCTGTTCTGCACCAAATGAATAACACTCATTATTCAAAATAAACAGAATTTAGATAGAAATTATAATCATGTTTAAAATGCTGTTCTTCTTGTAAAAAAGTGCAATATAAATTACTTCTTTGTTTTCATTAATGACTGCGAAAATAAAGCTACAGATCTGGAAGTTGAAGTTTGGTTAAGACAACCACATCTTTTCCAAGTTTCATAGCCCCAGTCTGCAAAACCAGCTCATCGATCAGGATAAGCAATCATACAAAAATATTTCATAAAAGTGAGAGTTCAAAGGATTACTACTTGTATACTAGCTAGTCTATCTACTATTATAATGCAAACTTTTCAGCACCTAACACTCGTCTCACGGTCCATCTTATGTCTCATACTCTATATTACTCTCTTATTAAATGTTATTATCATGTGAGTCCAACTTTTTACTAACTTTCAATTATGTTCATATCACATATATTTTATCATCCAAATTAAAAAATATTTAATAAAAAGTTTGAGTGCTCAATTAATGAATTCTAGAATTATATTTGAAAATATATTAAGTATTAAACTTCTTAATTTATCTATATAATTTTTCATCTAAATTTCTTTCCATCAAGATATCTACTGTTCTTTTAACATGTGCATCACATGTCCCAGTAATCTAGTGTGAGATGATAACAAACTGCCTTGTGAAAGTAAAAAAATGAAACACATTTAAATCAGGATGAGTCTTAGGTTTTTGCCAAAATGGCATAAATCACGAGGCAAGAACTGATGGATGCTTATGCTTTCTCCTTAGTGTTTGCTTTCTAAATACAATACAGGAAAATCATGTTATTCTGGTAGTCACTTTATTTAGTGTTGTTAGAACCGAACCAGGCATCAAACCAGAAGATGGGTGGTTCGGTCTTTTATGGTTCAATTGTCAGTTCATGATGGTTGAACCCCGTAGAGATAGGAGGACATTAATCCTTTACCTTAAAACCAACACGAACCTCCCAATGTGATCTGGATCATCTTCATCTGGTTGACTATGTCCAAGAGAGAGCATTCTCACCATGTCATTGTGAGACATGCCATGGCCATCATCAACAACAGACAGCACCGGCACCTGTTTCCCTGCTTGCTTTAAATATAGAGACTCGATGCAAATGTCCAATCTGGAGAAAACCAAAAAAATAAAAATGAAAAATAAAAATAAAATTAGTATCTTCAGTTAAAACAGTTTCTGCATTAGCATATGAATGGGTTTGAGAGTTATTAGACTGAAAATATTCCACAATATTCTGAAGGGGAGTAATACAAGGCTAGCAAAGTGAACGTGATTCCATTTGCTCGTTTGCTTATATTGCACCGCAGAGGTGGACAAGAATCGTGCAATACTTGTTGTGCGCAGATCAACAACCACTTAGAGGAACCTTAAGCTACAGATGCAATATAGAAGTATTACCAACAGCAAAGAACAATTGAACAATGAGAAGAAAACACAAACATAAGATTTAACGAGGTTCGGCCAATTTCGCTACGTCCTCGGGGCAAGAAAGAGAGATTTCTTTATGATTTGATAATCAATATAAATTGCAAGCAATACATATGAAGAGGACTCTGCCTCTTTTATATACCAAAGAAACCCTAGGACAATTAGATTCCTTATTGGGCTGGGTTTCCAATTCAGAAAACTTTCCGAATTAGCCCGATACGCCTGTCGGTCGACCGACCCAAGCACCGGTCGACCGTGCCGGTCGACCGTGCCTAATCGAGAGTTAGGCAATGTCAGTCGGTCGACCGGGCGGTCGACCGCTCTCCTTCTGCGGTCGACCGGGCAGTCGATCGCAACAGCCTGTACATGTTGGTGCACAACGGTCGACCGCCCAGTCGACTGGTCCTGCTGTTGCTGTGCTTTGTTGCTTCCTTGTTGTTGTCGACTTCTTCGACTTCGTCGTGACTTTCTCTCTTCTACAATTCTCACCTCGGTGAAGATTTCTCAAATCTGAGCCGAACTAAAACATAGGATCTGTCGACTCAAAAGTGGCTGCACCAGTGTGGTTGCCTACGTACCCTGCCCAAGGGATTAAGCCATCCGTAGTTCATCCAAAGGAGCTTCAACGAGCTCATGCAATATGAAGGAAATGGAGCAAAGCTTTTACATGTGCAAACTTTATTCCTGACACCACCTTGGTAAGCATGTCGGCGGGATTCTCCTTTGTGTGAATTTTCAGCCACTCAATATTACCCTCATCGAGAATCTCCCTAATAAAATGGAACCTGACATCGATGTGCTTCGTCCGTGCATGATACACCTGATTCTTGGCTAAATAAATAGCACTCATACTGTCACAATGATCTTCAATAGATCCCGATCAATTCTCAAGTCATCAAGCATCCCTTGAAACCAAATTGCCTCCTTCATAGCCTCCGTCATGGCCATGTATTCGGTCTCTATAGTAGACAATGTAACGGTAGACTATAGAATAAAGCGCCAACTAACCAGTGCTTGAGATAATGTAAAAACATAACCCGTTGGGGACCGACGTTTGTCGAGGTTACCAGCATAATCGAAATCAACATACCACGATACAATCCTGCTTCCCTGTGAAATCTTTCTCGAATACCAGACCAACATCTATAGTACCTTAATGTATCACAGAATCCACTTCACTGCCTCCCAATGACCCTGTCCCGGATCATAATATTACCTACTGATCATAGAGACAGCTTGTGACAGATCTGATCGTGTACACACCATAGCAAACATAAGACTACCAACTGCGCTAGCATATGGGACGTGAGTCATGTACTCACGTTCTTCAACAGTCTTTAGAGACATAGTGGCAGATAACTTGAAATGAGGAGCCAGTGGTGTACTTACAGATTTCGTATCCTTACCGATGTTGAACCTCTGAAGTACCTTTTGCAAATACCCCTTCTGTGTCAAGCTCACCTTGCCACCCCTCCGGTCTCGTATAATTTCATGCCTAGCACCTTCTTTCTCACCAAGATCCTTCATCTCAAACTCAGAAGATAAGTCCTTTTTCAGTGTATCAATTGCAGATCTAGACTTTGAAGTAATAAGCATATCATCTACATACAATAGTAAATAGATATACTCTCCTGTCGGTAGCTGTTGTAATACAAGCATGGGTCATAGTGGTTACGTGTGCACCTCTTTTCTCTGATGAAGCTGTCGAACCGCTTATACCACTGTCTAGGAGACTGTTTTAACCCATACATCGACTACTTCAGCTTGTACACTATATCTTCTTTCCCTGCAGTCTTGAACCCTGTCGGCTGAGACATGTAGATCTCTTCATCCAGATCACCATGGAGAAAGGCGGTCTTTACATCGAGTGGATCAAGGTTCAACTCGTACTGTGCCACCAGAGCTAATAATATGCGAATTGACGAATGCTTTACAACAGGAGAAATACCTCATTGTAGTTAATTCCTTCTTATTTGTGCATAGCCTTTTTCTACCAATCTGGCCTTGTAGCGCACCATGTCTTCTTTAAGAGATCCCTGTTCTTTGCGTACACCCACTTATAACTTATCGCCTTCTTCCTTTGGGTAACCTTGTGAGTTCCTAGTGTCGTTCTTGTAAAGAGACTTCATCTCTTCTTTCATGACAGCTTTCCACATCTTCGACTATGAACTGATTTTAGCTTCTCTGTAGGTGGACGGGATAGCCTCCTCAACGACGAAAGTGCATAAGCAACGATTATATCTGTAGTGAGCAACCTACTTTCCGTGTGTTTCTCCTTGGTCTTGTAACTGCAGTAGAATCAGGAACATCACCATGATCTGTTCTTGATCCTCTTCATCATCAGCATCTACCACATTTGCTTGATCATTACCTTATGTCACCCTAGGTATGATCCTCACTGATGCTGAACTTTCTAGAGATAGTGGATTAGCATCATTCTTCACTTAACTGCGATACATCTTTGGTCTTGATAATCTCTATCTGCTGAGAGATCTTAGGCTTCAACATCGAAACCTCATCAAATATGAGGTCCTTGCTGAAAATAAAATTCTTGTCTGTAGGATCCCAGATCTTGAATCCTTTGATTCCCTTCTTGAAACCAACGAACAAGCCCTTCTTTGCTCTTGGGTCTAACTTATCTTCTTTAATATGATAATAGGCTAAACAACCAAATACCTTTAGCAAATCACAATCAGCAGCAGTTTTTTCTGACCAAATCGAGAGGAGTTTTCCTCCTATCGCCAGACGAAGACAACCTCTTAACAAGATAGCAAGCGTTATGCCAAAGCCTCCACTTAGAAGTTCTTCGATAAACCGGCATTGGACAACATAAAACAGACCTTCTCTAGTAAAGTCTGTTCATCCTTTCTACTTTCCATTCTGTTGCGGTGTTTCCTCACTATGAAGTGCCTCTCTATGCCCTCATCAAGACATAGCTGAAGGAAAGGATCTGACTTATATCCCTTCTATTATCTGAACGGAGGACCTTGATTTTTCTTCCCGTACTTCTCTCCAAATTCTTCTTCCACTTCACAATAATTCTAGGACTTCCCCTTTGTGCTTCATAGTATATACCCAATAGCGCTAGAATAATCATCAATAAAAGACACAAAGTAGTGGTTACCTCCAATTGATGCAGTCTTGGTAGGTCCCTAAACGTCAATGTGAACATAATCCAGAATCCCCTTCGTTGCAGTGAGGTTGTTGTGCCGAATTTCACCTTGGGTTCTTCCAATGACACAATGTTCACAAAAATTCTAACTGTAGGTTCCGGCACCTTTCAATAATCCTTATCTGCAAGAGTTGCAAAGACTTTTCTCCTGTGTGTCCCAGCCTCATGTGCCATAGCCTGATTGAGTCTTCATCTGAATCAGTAGAAGCCGCCTCTTGGCCCTGTAATAGTATTACCCTTCAAGTAGTAAAGATTATTCCGGCGAACAGCCTTTAGTACCACCATCGAGCCTTTGGTCATATTAAGGA